>MJUU01045088.1:191742-202212 GCA_002080025.1 Modiolus philippinarum
TGAAAGCTTAGAACTAGAGGAATCCAAAGAAAAAAATCCCATCGAAATCCGATGAAAAATATAAATTCTACATAATCTGCAAATTCGCAATTTTGGCCCCGTTCGGCCCCTCATAGCTGGGAAAGGAAACAAGTTATCAAAAATCTAATAGCTGAGCGCCATATTAATTTTTCACAAGGAATCCATTAAAAAAACTGCATCAAAATCGGACTTAAAATAAAAAATTTATTTTTTTTGAGATTTGCCCCTGTTGGGCCCCATTTATCTCGTGAGCGGTACGTTACGTGAAATCCGTTGGCATACCCCAGATTGGAAATTTCCTCAGGAGCACACTGAAAGAAACCCCATCAAAATCCGATTAATAATAAAGATTCTACAGACAAACATGTGAAAACACCCAATTTAACCCTTTTTGGCCCCTTTTTTAAAAACGGGTGGGGCCACAATGACCAAAACTAAGCCAAGCCTTCCTTTTGTACCAAAGAACATTATGTTAAAATTTCATAAGGATTGATCTACTGGAACTAAAGTTATTGACCAAAAACTAAAGTGTCTACAGACGACAACGACAACGACGACGACGACAACGACGACGATGACAACGATGACGACGACAGCACCATACCAATATCCGACCGCAAAAATTTTTGCGGTCGTATAAAAATTCAATTTTTTCAGTTCTGAGGTAATTTTCTGACCATCAACTTACGTTTGACCACTTTTTGCGAAATTCCAATAAAATTAAATAACTTCCCTAGACTTCTAAAAAACTTTAACCACAGGGTTAAAATAAATTTCTTGCGCAAAAAAACTATTCTTGCGCAAAAAAACTAAGTCGAAATACGGAAAAATTACGGAAAAACTAAATAAAAATTTTCCAAATTTTTCAGCTAGACGTAATTTTCTGACCATTTTCTTGCTTCTGTCCAAATTTCAAATGCTTCCATAAAGATTTGATGAAGATAATGATATTTAGAAAACTTTAACCACAAGGTTAAAATAAATGTTGACGACGGAATTTTGGATTGCTATGTCTCGCTTTCGTGACGAAAGTCACAGGCGAGACAAAAATGAGTGTTTAATCCTATAGTAAACTTTTATATCTTTTAATATTCTGAACATATAATTGATCTCATATCTAGTATACATTTTTACCATCCTTGCCTCAAACTACATGTACTCAAGTCTACTCTATACCATCCTTGCTTTGTACTGCCTCTGGTCTTACCTCAATAATACATTCTTTACTTTTTGCCTTGCGCTGCCTCTACAGAGGTCTTATCACGATTACATATTCTTTAACATACCTGCCAACTTTGACGATTTTGATGTTCCTTGACAACTTCACAATTGTGAAATGAAAATTCTGGTAAAAACATGATTTTGAAGAAATTTACACGAAAAATGTATTGTTTACACAAACCAGATTCTTGAAAGGGAGTTAACCAATTCCGTGGATGATTATGCGGATGACTAAGTCAATGTATGACAGCTTGCCCTTACTGCAGAGTTGCAGAGTTAACACAATAGCCTTAACAATATGGTGACAAACATATTGGTACTGTCATGCAAGAAATGTCACTCAAAATCCCAGAACACCACTCTTTTGACTGAATAAGCAAGGGAAACAAGAATAGAATTCCTGGTAATAATGGTATAAACATTTGGTATAAATTTCATGAAAATCCGTCAAAATTTGTAGGCATGAGAGCGCTTACAAGGTCAATTTTTGGACAAACAGTCATGATTTCGGTCAAAGTCCCATAACTCCGTCACAAAATATTGACCAAGGCTGATTTTCGAACTTGACCAAGGTATTAGTGATATAAACATTTGGTATAAAATTCATGAAAATCCGTTATAATTTGTATGCATGAGAGCGCTTACAAGAAAATGTGACAGACGGACACACGGACGCCCAGCATTTCTATGTCCCCGCTCCGCGGTGCGGTGGGGGACAAAAATGTTTTTAAAAGTTATGCTTCCTTTATTTACTGTATTCCTTGTGTTAAGCGCCCCTGCCACTATAAGCACCTCCTACCCTTAATTTTGTTTGAAATCCTTAAGCACCCCCTCAAAATTCCCAATTGAAACCGATATTTCCGTATTTATTTCATATGTTTTCCGTCATTGATTTGTTTTTATCAATTGTAAATGCGTATGTCTCTGAGTTTCCAGTTGTAAACAATCGAGTTATTATAACTTTTGTTTGCATTTCAGGAACAAATAATTGATACACTTTATTCTTTTACTGTTTGTCAAAGATTTTGATAGTTGGAGCATTTTTATGTTGATTACACTGTGTACTTATGAAAAATCCAAGAATTTCTTTACAAGAGCTTCGTTTTGGAACACAGTTTTTGTTCCTCTTAATAAATGCCCCCTTTTCAAATTTTGTTAAGAGCCCTGGGCGCTTAATACGAGAAATACAGTATATAAGAATGGAATAAATGGAGAAATGCAGGAAATATACATCAGATAAAATATTAAAGGCTCTCAAGAGCCTGTAGCTCATCTGGTCCAAGGCTGGCATGGACAGTACAAATAACCTCAGTGATAAGGTATAACACCACTAATTCAATCTCCCATAGACTGTTAAATTGTGCACGTTTCAAACTTTGTAGAAATTTTACTAAAAGTTCAAATGAAGTGACACGTGTCTCAACTTAAAAAGGCATCTTTCAAGAAACTCTCATGAGAAAATCAACCCCCCTTAACTTGCATATAAGAAAGAACTGGTTCCCGGCAGTTGACAACACAAGGATCGGTACTTCCTGCTTGAATTTCACAGAAAAAAATCCTCCGCCGCCCATGCCCATAAAATTTTTGTTTCTTGACAAAATTATATAAATTTAGGCTCAAAAGAAGCCTTACAATATAATCTTTCCAATTAAATAAGATTCAGTTGCCAATACTTTGAATATGGAACAAAATAAACACTTTATTGGCACTATATCGTCTCTTATAAGGACTAAATTCACATATGTGCCCGACTGGTTTCTGAATTAGTGGTGTTATACCATAAAGGGTCTCATTTTAGTATGATAGAAGACCTCGATGTAATATTGCCCAAAGTGCCAGAGGAGATGATCTTTGTATGCATTTCCCATAGGGTCCTATGTTAAACTATGCTTCCTTTTGGCAGCCATCTTGGATCTATAAATATGAACTTCCTGGACACAGTTTTCAAAGGACCATTGTGACCAAGTTTCGTTCCAATAGGAAAGAAGTTTCAGAGGAGAAGATCTTTGAATGTGTTTTTCCATTTTGTCAAATGTAAAAAATAAGTTCCTTGCAGGTGGCCATCTTGAATATGATGTGGACTTGTTAGGCATATTTTTCGAAGACGCCCATTGAAGGACAATTGTGACCAGGTTTGGTTCCAATTAGCTGAGTAGTTTCAGAGGAGACGATCTTTGAATGTGTTTTCCAATAAGGTCCAATGTTAAACTAAGTTCCCCGCTGGCGGCCATCTTGAATTGCAGAATTGTCAGACATATTTTTTTAAAGAGGACCACCTAAGGACTATTATGACCAAGTTTGATTTCAATTAAACAAAGTTGTTTCAGAGAAAGAAGTCTTTGAATCTGTTTTCCTATACAGTTTAATGTTAAAATATGTTCCCTGCTGGTGGCCATCTTGGATCTGATGGGGACTTTTGGGACTCATTTTTCACAGGGGACCAACTAGGGACAGTTGTGACCAAGCATGATTCCAATTGCCCAAGTTGTCTCAGATAAGAAGATCTTAGAATGTGTTTTCCCATAGGGTCCAATCTAAAACTATGTTCCCTGCCAGCGGCCATCTTGGATCTGATGGGGACTTGCCGGACACATTTTTCAAAGAGGATCAATAAAGGACAGTTGTGACCAAGTATGATTGCAATAAGCCAGGTATTCTCAAGGGAGATCTTAGAATGTGTTCCCATAGGGTCCATTGTTAAACTATGTTCCCTGTTGGCAGCCATCTTGGATCTGATGGGGACTTGCCGGACACATTTTTCAAAGAGGATCAACTAAGGACAGTTGTGACCAAGTATGATTGCAATAGGCCAGGTATTCTCAGAGGAGATCTTTGAATGTGTTTCTCATAGAGTCCAATGGTAAGCTATGTTCCCTGTTGGCAGCCATCTTGGATCGGACACATTTTTCAAAGGGGACCAACTAAGGAGAGTTGTTAACAAGCATGATTCCAGTTGGCCAGGTAGAGGTCTTTGAATGTGTTTTCCCATAGAGTCATTGTTAAACTAAGTTCCCCACTGTAAGCCATCTTGGATGAGGTCGGCAACTTCTGTCATGAACATTAAATGAGGTCCTTGTCATGTTGAAAATTTTTGCATTATAAATTCAACCTGTATCTTAAATTGTTTTTGAAATAAAAGGAAAAATGTAGAAACTTAAAAAAATTTGACTAACAAAGGGCAACTCCTATAAGGGTATTAAGATTTTTTTCAAAATTTCTAGGTGGGTAGATCTTGATATGCTGAATATTTTTGTAATTTAAAGTTGACCTCTATCTGTTATGGATTTCTTGTGGAAAAAGGGCAATAAATCCAAGACGAGTTTTCAGATTTTCTTCAAAATTGCAGGGTGGTAGATCTTATCATGCTAGTCAATTTTACCCATGTCTGAATTTTGATATCTGTAATGGTTTTTGAGTTATTTGCAAAAAACAACAATTTATCCCTGTATACTATTATTTAGTAAAGGCAGCCATGTTGTAAGGTCCTCGGACTCCTCAGACACAATTTTGAATCTAAATGCCCTGGTAATGATTCAGACCAAGTTTGGTTAAAATTGGCAAAGTGGTTTCAGAGGAGAAGATTTTTGAAAAAGTTTATGACAGATCATGACCAAGGGACAGACAGACACTGACGGACGCCAAGTGATGGCAATAGTTCACAATAGTTCACATATCAAGGGTTACAGGTAAAAGGGGCTATCTCTTTAACAAATATATATATCGATAGCACCTACTTCCAGTAACCCCTCGATATATAGCCTTTCAGGCCATGTTACTTAATAAAGGAGAGAGAGATAGTGGTTTCATTAACAAGATTACAGTCTTTAATTTTCCCAAATACAGTCAACAGTAAATTCAAATCAATGATAACAACCACATAATGATTGACAGCAAACAGTGCTTTTTGTTTCCCTTTAACAGTTAAAACAAAGTAAAAATTTTACAGAACATAAATCACCAAATGGTCCAAAAACAGTTAACAACTGATTTATTTGACCAAAAACCTTTAACAACCAGTGAAAATTCCCAAAACACATTAACAGAGAAGGTCTTGCCTCCCTCAATAAAGAGTAAAGCCTTCTACAATCTCCAGATATTTTGTATTTTATCAAAACAGAGCATCAAGACTTAGTATGACAAAAACGGAAAAAAAATCTTTGCGCAAAACCCTGCCAAATCTCACACGCCTAAAATGGTCGCACATAATACCATCATGGAGATTTTCAAAAGTTGTTAGGTATGCTTGACCTATTTTGCTTTGTAAAGCATATAATGAGGTATAACTTCTACAATATATTCTTCACCATCTTTCCTTTGCAGTGCCTCCGCTGAGGTCTTACCTCAATGATATAATCTTTATAATCCTGTTCTTGAACTGTTTCTACATAGACCTTAGCTCTATAATATATTCCTTACCTCCTTTGCCTCTATTGAACTGCCCCTTCTGACGTCTTCCCCCAATAATATTATCTCTACAATCATGGACTTTAACTGCCCCTAATGAGGTCTTACCTCTGTACAGTTCTTTACGATATTTGCCTTGTACTGCCTCGGCCATGATTTTACTTCAATATTTTGTACTATTTGGCCTTTTGCAGCCTCTAGTGAGGTCTTACCTCTATAATATATTCTTTACCATCTTTGCCTTGCACTGCCTCCACTGACATGATATCTAATCCACCAAACATCTGACTACACTCATCAACCCATAACTTAAATCTGAAAAAAAAAATGCTTGCTGTATTTTAAATGGAATTGCTTATATTCATCATATGGAATTCATATCATTGAAGAAACATGTATCTCTACAAGAAGAGAACATTTTGGATGAGGTACCAACACTAGAGGCTCAGAAGGCTGAGCCTGTATCGCTCATCTGGCTTTCTGGTTTCAGCAAATTTTTATATCTGAGGAACTGTAATTGGCAGCAATCTAAGTGAAGGACCTTCCTAAAATCATTGCTGTAAAGTTTTGTTTAATCTGCTTAAGTCATTTCAAAAGAGATAGTCAAAATGTGTATTTTCCCATAGGGCACAATGTTAAACTATGTTCACCCCTCACGGCCAAGTTTTTTGGAAGATTGGAAAAAATTTGAGCAATTTCAGCCATGGACCTTCAAAACATTATTTCTGTAAAGTTTGGATCAAATCTCTTCAGCAGTTTCAGAGGAGATAATTAAAATGTGCTTTTCCCATAGGGTCCAATGTTAAACTATGTTCCCCTCTTGCGGCCATGTTTTCTATGGGATCAAAAAAAAATTTCAGCAATCTAAGTGAAGGAACTACCATACATTATTCCTGTAAAGTTTAGTTTAATTTGCTCCAGTCAATTCAGGAGAGATAGTCAAAATGTGTGGTTTCCCATGAGGTAAACTGTTAAACTATGTTCTGCCATAGCGACCTTGATTTTTGGCAGCTAAAACAAATTTTGGCAATGTTAGTAAACGACTTTCTATACATCATTTCTGTAAAGTTTGAATCAATTCTTTTCAGCAGTTTCAGAGGAGATAGTTAAAATGTGCTTTTCCCATAGGGTCCAATATTAACACATGTTCCCAGCTGGCAGCCATGTTTTTTGGCGGATCAAAAAAAATTTGACATTCTATGTGAAGGACTTCCATAATTCATTCCTGTAAAGTTTGGTTTAATTTGCTCTAGTTGTTTCAGAATACATAGCCAAGATGAGTGTTTTCCCATAGGGTCCAATGTTAAACTATGTTCGGCCCTGGCAGCCATGTTTTTTGGCCAATCTGAAAAACTTAAGCAACCCTATTAGAAGACCTTACAAATATTATTCCTTTTAAGTTTTGTTCAATTGGTCCAGTGGTTTCAGAGGAGATAGTTAAAATGTGCTTTTCCCATAGGTCCAATGTTAAACTATTGTTCCCTGCTGGAACCCATGTTTTTTGGCAGATCAAAACAAGATGTGTTTGTGAAACACTACATATGCCCCCAGATTCTACAGTAAATTATATGAAAATACCCAATTCTACCCCTTTTTGACCTCTGTGACCTTGACCTTTGACCATATTTTTTTTTTTTGCATATTTATGTTCCTCTTGACAAGACCTATACACTTGCCAAATATTAAAAGTCTATCTTACATAGTTCAAAAGTTGTTTATTTCCACAAAATTCATTGTTTTCCGTTTGTCCCCTTTGGGCCTCTTGTTTCTCAAAAATGGTAAATGCTACCTAAAATCTGTTGACATACTGCAGTTGCTCAATTTTATCAGCAATAACATAAAAACAAGAGGCTCCTTTGGTGGTATATGTACATAAAAATCAGAAACTTTTTATAAAAATCTAATTCAAATTGTTCAAGCAGTTTCAGAGATTTTTGAATGCAGTTTCCAAACTTAAGGGGCCTATGTTAATCTACTTTCCCTGCTGGCAGCTATTTAACATAAAACTTTGAAGAGGGTAACATAAGGACTATCATATCAAGATTTTACTGAAATTGTTCGAGCACTTTCAGAGGAGAAGATCTTTTTATGCATTTCCCACTGGGTCCAATGTTAAACTAAGTTTTGCTATTTGTGGCCATGGCGGAAGACAGATCAGCACCAAAGTAACAAGCTTGGTCAAAATCTCACAAGTTTCATTTATGCAATGTTTAAATTAAATCCATTCAATGGATTTTCATGATATCTTTGTATGCATTTCCCCTTAGGGTCCAATTCATTGCTGGCAGCCATGTTGGATGATCGATCAGCACTGAAGTAACAACACTTGGTCAGCTTCTCATAAGCAAAGTTTGGATAAAATCTATTAAGCAGTTCTCTAGAAGAAGATCTTTTGTTAAATTGAGTTCACAGCTGGTGACACTTGGTCAGCACTTGACAGGCATCATTCATGTCATGTTTGATTTAAATCCATTCAGCAGTTCTCTAGAAGATCTTTGTGTGCATTTCCCATAGGATCCAATGCTGTCCGCATGTAAGATGACAGATTGGCACCAAAGTAATAACACTTGGTCAGCACCTCATAAACATCAGTCATGCCTTGTTTGGTTCAAATCCATTTAGTGGTTCTAAAGTAGAAGTTCTTTGTATGCATTTTCCCATAGGGTTCAATGTTAAAATTAAGATCCCCGCTGGCAGCCATGTTGGATGATGGATCAGCACCAAAGTAACAACACTTGGTCAGCACCTCATAAGCATCATTCATGCCAAGTTTGGTTCAAATCCATTCAGTGGTTCTCAAGAAGAAGTTCTTTGTATGAATTTTCCTATTAGGTCAAATGGTAAACTAAGTTCCCTGCTGGTGGCCATTTTGGAAGCGGTCGGAAAACTTGAACGTGTTCAATAAAATATAGTCCTTAACATGCTGAACATTTTTGCATGTTAAACTTGACCTCTATCTCAAAGCGTTTTTGAAATATAGGACAAAAAGTAAAACATAGGTAATCAACGATTACAAAGTTCGCCTCGTTATGGCACATGGACACAGAAACCCTATTTGGCCAGGGTGCTCATTTACCATAACTTATGCATGTATACAAAGGCTAGATGATCTTACCATGTACAGTAACCGAGACCTGAATGCTGACCTACCCCCAAAGATGCATGCACATGCAAGGTTAGATGATCCTACCCTGTACAATTACTTAGATCTGAACTCGGACATAAACTTGAATGTAAGTCAATCATGCGGAAAATATAGGTCAAAGTGACCTTATTTTATCTGGATACTGACATACCCCAAAAGATGCATGCACATGCAAGGTTAGATGATCCTACCATGTACAGTTACTTAGATCTGAACTCGGACGTAAAACTTGAATGTAAGTCAATCATGCGGAAAATATAGGTCAAAGTGACCTAACTTGGCGTGGATGCTGACCTATCCCAAAAGATGCATGCACATGTAAGGTTAGATGATCCTACCATGTACAGTTACTTAGATCTGAACTCGGACATAAACTTGAATGTAAGTCAATCATGCGGAAAATATAGGTCAAAGTGACCTAATTTTACCTGGATGCTGACCTACCGCCAAAGATGCATGCACATGCAAGGTTAGATGATCCTACCATGTACAGTTACTTAGATCTGAACTCGGACGTAATCTTGAATGTAAGTCAATCATGCCGAAAATATAGGTCAAAGTGACCTAATTTTGCCTGGATGCTGACCTACCCCCAAAGATGCGTGCACATGCAAGGTTATTTGATCCTACCATGTACAGTTACTTAGATCTGAACTCGGACGTAAACTTGAATGTAAGTCAATCATGCGGAAAATATAGGTCAAAGTGACCTAATTTTGCCTGGATGTTGACCTACCCTCAAAGATGCATGCACATGCAAGGTTAGATGATCCTACCATGTACAGTTACTTAGATCTGAACTCTCAACGTAAACTTGAATGTCTGAACTGGGACGTAAACTTGAATGTAAGTCGATCATGCGGAAAATATAGGTCAAAGTGACCTAATTTTGCCTGGATGCTGACCTACCCCCAAAGATGCATGCACATGCAAGGTTAGATGATCCTTCCATGTACAGTTACTGAGATATCAACTCGGACCTAAAATTAAATGAAAGCCAGTCAAGCGGAAAATATAGGTCAAAGAGACCTAATTTTCCTGGAGGCTGTGAGTAAGCCCAAGATGCATCTGTACACAAAGTTTGATGACCCTACCCTTCATTGTTACCAAGAAATATACCTAAATGCGGAAGCGGACGCGGACGAAGACGCAGACGAGGACACGGACGCCGGGGGTACTCCATTAGTCCCCCTCAACTCCATTGAGGCGAACTAAAAATCACGAAAAACTTGACCAATAAAGGGCAACAAGTCATATATAGGTACTTGGATTTTCTTCAAAATATCCAAGTGAGTAGATCTTAACATGCTGAACATTTTTGCAAATTAAACTTAACCTCTACCTGTTATAGTTTTTTTTTTTAATAAAAAACAAGAGCTGTCGCCGAATGGCAGCCAGTTATACCCCCGCTCATTGAACACTGAATCAATATGGAAAGTGCAAATTTAAGTGTGTGCGGATACAATACAGGTGTGGACACAGTTCAAGTGTGGACACAAACAAGTATGGACCAAAAATTTTCAATATATTGGTATAATGGGAAAAATTGATGAAGTCAAACAGAAAGTAGATGAGTGACAGACTTGAAAAGGGGAGACACGGTAAACTCATCATACTTAAGCTTCAGACCAAATATCAAATCATTACTACATACACAAGCTGAGAAATCCTTGACGAAA
>MJUU01045088.1:206141-217569 GCA_002080025.1 Modiolus philippinarum
TAATGAAAAAGAAACCTGTAAAAGCCCAGAAATAAATGGAGAAATAAAATAAATTGGTGAAAGAAGGACAGTAAATAATAGAATGTTTTCCACTGCATAAATTTCTTAAAACAGTTCACCGCTCATCAAGAGCAACATAAACTGTTGAATGTAAGGAGAGTTCACTTTTGCTTCCATGTCAAGTGAATTATTCCAAAATGTATTCACTATGAATGAAATCAGAACGAGTCCGAGTCTCTTTTTCTACCGTTATTCACAGTGATTACAGTTCGGAACAGTTCATTTCAAATACAATAAAAAGTGAACTCTTCCAACATTTAGCACAGCTTCAAAAGGGGGGCCGGTGATTCGGGAAAAAGGCGGCTCAAGTCGAATCGTGGAATTATTTTTGTCAAATTATGCCTAAAGATTCCAAGCGAAAATTAAAATGTCTTTCCAGAACGGAGGCGGGTGCAACCTCCGGACCCCCCCCCAAATCCAATTTCTCTTTTCCATATTTGACATCGACTGCAGTACTTATATAAAGCAAGTATGAACTGTCCGGGATGCTGCACCCTATATTCCGAAAACAAAACATGGGCTATGCCTTACGCTGCACCGTCTGAGAACTGAAAAAAAATGAAAATGTATAATATGAAATCGGCGTTTTGTTTTTTGCGAATAAAAACGCTAGAGACGGAATTATTGATATTTTTTTGTACCTGTTCTGGTTGTGGTCGAATATAGTGCGTAAAATGATTTAGTTGATATGTTTCATTTCTGTGTCAATTTCTTGAATTTCTCAACTTTTGTTTGCGTCTGAAAAACAAGAATATGCTTGATAAGTATATTATGTACAGAGAGAGTCGCTATGATATTTCCTTGGAAAATTGTATTAGGGCCAGGTAAAAAGTGTATGAATTTGCCTGTCTGCTGAATTCTCTAGTCTTATTGACACTGACGCACTAATTCTGTTAACTGTCAGTGAAAATAATTCAACGAAAAGTTACCAAAACTTACAAAACATGAACAACGACAAAAAAGAAAAAATAAATAGAATTAAAACTAAATAAATAAAAAAGATAAAAAATAGATAAATAAATGAGCAAAAGACAAAAAGAACGAAAAAAACATGTATGCAGTGTACAGAAAGATATTACAAAAAAATATGGACATTTTCATTAATGCTACGATTCCAAAAAGTTCATTGATAGAGGATTATTTGCAGGTGTGCGGTAATGATGTTAATTTCCAAGCAGTTAGTTACATTGTACAAAATTTTCACCTATCGGCCAATAAATTCTCGGCAATCGGATAGATATAAACAATATGAAAAACTAACAATCTATCTCAATTAAATTGTAGAGGCACCACAAGCATAAAATGAAGTTAACACAACTAGAATGAATACTCACATTTCAAAATTGAGCTCTGCTCCGTTTCTTTCACGTGTGCTTTTATTGGGGTATCTACTCTGATGGCTGTGCTCTGAAAGATTAGACATGCTATGCTCCGTTTTTGGAACATGTGCTTTTTGGTGGATACTGTGCTTCGGACGAGTAAGCATGTTGTGCTCCATTTCAGGTGTGGCACATGCGGTTTAAGTGGGATGTCTGCTCTGACGGCTCTGTTTTTGAAGATTAAACATGTTATGCTTCTTTCTTGGTACGGCTCCTTTTGTAGGATATATGCTCTGACGTCTGTACTTTTGAAAAGTAAACATGTTTTTCTGCGTTTGTGGCACATGTGCTTTAAGTGTGATATCTGCTCTGACAACTATTCTTTGGAAGTATAAGCGTATTGTGTTCCGTTTTGAATCACATGTGCTTTTACTGGGATATCTGCTCTGACGACTGTGCTTCGGAAGAGTAAACATATTGTGCTCCATTACAGGTGTGACACTTATGCTTCTAGTGAGATATCTGTTTTGACATCTCTGCTTCGTACGATTAAATATGGTATGCTCCGTTCGTTGTACGTTTGCTTAAGTAGGATATATGCTCTCAGGGCTGTGCTGCGGAAAAGTAAACATGCTTTGCTCCGTTTCTGGATCATATACTTTTCTTGGGTATCTGCTATGACGGCTGCGTTTTGGGAGAGTAATCATGTAATGGTCCGTTTGTGGCACATCTGCTTTTAGTGGGATATCTGTTCTGACGACTGTTCCTCGGAAGTGTCAGCGTATTGTGTTCCGTTTTGTAGCACATGTGCTTGAAGTGGGATATCTTCTCTGACGGCTCTTTCGGAAGATTTAACATGCTTCTCTCAGTTTTCAGATCACGTGCTTGTGGTGTAATATCTGTTTTGACTGCTGTGCTTCTCAAAAGTAAGCATATTGTGCTCCGTTTGTGGCACATGTGCTATCAGTGGGATATCTGCTATGAAGACTCGGTTTGAAAGAATAAGCATGATATACTCAAGTTTGTAGCACATGTGCTTTTGTAGGAGAAATGTTCTGGCGGCATTGCTTCGGAACAGTAAACATCCTGTGCTTTTTTCCGGAACACGCGCTTTATGTGGAATATCTACTTTGACGGCTCTGCTTCTGAAGAATAAGCATATTGTGCTCGGTTTTGTGGCACATGTGCTTGAAGTGGGATGTCTACTCTGACGACTGTGCTTTGGAAGAGTAAGCATGCTATGCTTTTTTTCGGAACACGTGCTATTGGTGGAATATCTGCTTTGACGGCTCTGCTTCTGAAGAATAAGCATGTTGTGCTCGGTTTTGTGGCACACGTGCTTGAAGTGGGTTGTCTACTCTGACGGCTCTGTTTGGGAAAAGTAAACATGCTATGCTCCGTTTTAGCATATATGACCTTTCTGAGATATCTGTGTTGACGGTCCTTCTTCGGAAGTGTAAGCATACTGCAATCCGCTTGTGGAACATGTGCTTAAATGAGATACCTGCTGTGAAGGCTATGCTTCGGAAGATTTAACATGCTATGCTCTGTTTTTGGAACATGTGCTTTTGGTGGGATATGTGATCTGACGGCTGTGGTTCGGAGGAGTAAGTATGTTGTACTTCGATTGTGTTTTCCCTGGGATATCTGCTATGACGGCTTTATTTCGGAAGTGTAAGCATGTTGTGCTCCGCTTGTGGCACATATGCTTGTAGTGGAATATCTGCTCTGACGGCTTTTTTTTTTTTGGAAAAATAGACATGTTGTGCTCCGTTTTTTTTTTTGGAAATGTCCTATTTTTCCTGGATACCTGATCTTACACCTCTACTTCTCCAGTTTTAGCTTATTGTGCTCCGTTTGTGCATATGTGATTTTGTATGGATATCTNACAAGATGTGTTTGTGAAACACTACATATGCCCCCAGATTCTACAGTAAATTATATGAAAATACCCAATTCTACCCCTTTTTGACCTCTGTGACCTTGACCTTTGACCATTTTTTTTTTTTTGCATATTTATGTTCCTCTTGACAAGACCTATACACTTGCCAAATATTAAAAGTCTATCTTACATAGTTCAAAAGTTGTTTATTTCCACAAAACACCCAATTGAAAATTCATTGTTTTCCGTTTGTCCCCTTTGGGCCTCTTGTTTCTCAAAAACGGTAAATGCTACCCCAAATCTGTTGACATACTGCAGTTGCTCAATTTTATCAGCAATAACATAAAAACAAGAGGCTCTCAAGAGCCTGTATCGCTCACCTGGGTCCCGCAGCACTATAATTCCCAATTGATGTTCCATCTTTGGTGGTGTATGTACATAAAAATCAGAAACTTTTAGTAATAAAATTTAATTGAAATTGTTCAAGCAGTTTCAGAGATTTTTGAATGCAGTTTCCAAACTTAAGGGGCCTATGTTAATCTACGTTCCCTGCTAGCAGCTATTTAGCATAAAACTTTCATAAGGACTATCATATCAAAATTTTACTGAAATTGTTCAAGCAGTTTTAGAGGAAAAGATCTTTTTATGCATTTCCCACTAGGTCCAATGTTAAACTAAGTTTTGCTACTTGTGGAAATGTCGGAAGACAGATCAGCACCAAAGTAACAAGCTTGGTCAAAATCTCACAAGTTTCATTTGTTTAAATTGAATCCATTCAATGGTTTTCCATGATATCTTTGTATGCATTTCCCTTTAGGGTCCAATTCATTGCTGGCAGCCATGTTGGATGATGGATCAGCACTGAAGTAACAACACTTGGTCAGCTTCTCATAAGCTCATAAGCAAAGTTTGGATAAAATCTATTAAGCAGTTCTCTAGAAGAAGATCTTTTGTTAAATTAAGTTCACAGCTGGTGACACTTGGTCAGCACCTGACAGGCATCATTCATGTCATGTTTGATTTAAATCCATTCAGCAGTTCTCTAGAAGATCTTTGTGTGCATTTCCCAAGGGTCCAATGCTGTCGGTCATGTAAGATGACAGATTGGCACCAAAGTAATAACACTTGGTCAGCACCTCATAAACATCAGTCATGCCAAGTTTGGTTCAAATCCATTTCGTGGTTCTAAAGTAGAAGTTCTTTGTATGCATTTTCCCATAGGGTACAATGTTAAAATTAAGATCCCCGCTGGCAGCCATGTTGGATGATGGATCAGCACCAAAGTAACAACACTTGGTCAGCACCTCATAAGCATCATTCATGCCAAGTTTGGTTCAAAATCATTCCGTGGTTCTCAAGAAGAAGTTCTTTGTATGAATTATTAGGTCAAATGGTAAACTAAGTTCCCTGCTGGCGGCCATTTGACGGCCAGTACAGTAACTTGACCTTTGACCTGACCTAAATTTTTTTTTGCATATTTATGTTCCTCTTGACTAGACCTATACACTTGCCAAGTATGAAAAGTCTACCTTACATAGTTCAAAAGTTATAGCCAAGGTTATTTAACTAGAGGCTCACATGAGCCTGTATCGCTCACCTGGCAACTGGTTTTATTCATTGTCACCAACAGACCACCCATTCATACTATAAATCAGTTCACCAGATGTTACATTTTCATTCTTGGATGAGGTACACACTAAAAATCACAAACTTTGGAAGGGATCACCCAAAGACAATTGTAACCAAGTTTGGTTCCAATTGGTTCAGTAGGTTCAGTGGAGAATTAAGACATTTGAATGCATTTCCCATAGAGTCCCTATGTTAAACTATATTCCCTGCTGGCGACCATTTTGAATGAGGTATGAACATAAACATAGGTAATCAACGATTACAAAGTTCCCCTCGTTATGGCACATGGACACAGAAATCCAATTTGGCCAGGGTGCTCATTTACCATCCCCAATGCATGTATACAAAGGCTAGATGATCTTACCATGTACAGTAACCGAGACCTGAATTAGGACATAAACTTGAATCTAAGTCAATCATGTGGGAAAATATAGGTCAAAGTGACCTTATTTTGCCTGGATGCTGACCTACCATCAGAGATGCATGCACATGCAAGGTTAGATGATCCTACCATGTACAGTAACTGAGATCTGAACCCGGACGTAAACTTGAATGTAAGTCACTCAAGCGGAAAATATAGGTCAAAGTGACCTAATTTTGCCTGGATGCTGACCTACCATCAGAGATGCATGCACATGCACAGTTAGATTATAGTACTATGTATAGTGACTGAGATATGAACTAAAATGTAAATTTGAATGCAAGCCACTCAAGCGGAAAATATAGGTCAGAGAGACCTAATTTTCTTGGAGGCTGTGAGTTAACCCAAGATGCACCTGCATGCAAAGTTTGATGACCCTACACTGCATAGTTACTGAGATATATACCCTAATGTGGACGCAGATGAAAATGTGGACGTGGACGCAGACGAGGACGCTAGGGGTACTCCAATAGTCCCCCTCAACTTCGTTGAGGCGAACTAAAAATCACAACGTAACCAAGTTTGGTTCCAATTGGCTCAGTGGGTTCAGAGGAGAAGACATTTGAATGCATTTCCCATAGGGTCCCTATGTTAAAATGTGCTCCACGTAAAGTCTACCTTACATGGTTCAAAAGTTATAGCCAAGGTTAAAGTTTCGGACGCACAGACAAACGGACAAACAGACAGGACAAAAACAATATGCCCCCCGATCCTCGATCTGGGGGCATAAAAAAAATTCAGCATACAACGTGAAAGACCTTCCATACATCATTCCTGTAAAGTTTGGTTTAATTTGCTCTAGTCGTTTCAGAATACATAGTCAAAATGTGTGCTTTCCCATAGGGTCCAATGTTAAACTATGTTTGGCCCTGGCGGCCATGTTTTTTTTTAGCCGATCTGAAAAATATAAGCAATCTTAGTAAAGGACCTTACAAACATTATTCCTCTAAAGTTTGGTTCAAATTGGTCCAGTGGTTCAGAGGAGATAGTTAAAATGTAAAAAATTTACGGACAGATGGACGACAGATGGATGCCAAGTGATGGCAAAAGCTCACCTGGCCTTTTAGGCCAGGTGTGCTATAATAATCACAATTTTCAAAATGCATCATACAAAGATCATTGTCATTTAGTTTGGTTTCAAATGGCAAAAGTTTCAGGAGAAAATCTTTGAATGCATTTTCCATTGTTGGTCCTACCAACTAGTGCATATCTTGGCATGAAAATGAAAATCACCCTTTTTTTAAGCGGATCACCACAGGACAATTGTCATCTAATTTGATTTAGATTGTTGAATGTGTTTTCATGTTTTACAACAGAGTCCACTGCCAAACCATGTTATCTCCTGGCAGCCATCTTGTATGTGACATGGATTTGCCGGACTCATTTTAAACAGGGAACTCCCCAAAGAAAATTGTTGACATATTGTTGAAAAAATTTTTTCCAATAGGATGTTCTTTCAAGAGAAGACCTTTGAATATTTGCCAAAAGGTATTGAGCAGTGGTAGCCATTTTGGCCGAGATGTAGACTTGATGAACAAATTTATCAGATGGCTATTTAAAAGACTACTATGACCAAGTTTGTTCAAAATACCCAATTGGGGGAAATTACCATTGAATGTTTTTCCATATAAAAGTAAAATATAAACTACATTCCCAGATGGAAGCCATCTTGAATTAGATGCGGTCTTGTTGTTTTAGGGGGCCAACTAAGGACTATAATGTCACAATGTTAGGTTCAAACTGGTCTTACAGTTTCAGACAAGATTCTTGATTGTTTTTTTTTTCACCATAAGGTCCAACACTGAACGAAGTTCCAAGCTCAAGCCATCTTAACAAACGGGACAAATTTTAAAAGGTACAAGCAAGGACTTAATTCAACTGTCTCCAAGGTTCGAAGATCCTATTGGGTCCAATATAAAATGTATTCCTGACTGAAGGCCTTCTTGGACTGGGTGTCGTCTTGTTTGGAGCATTTTTCAAAAGACTGTCCAAATCTGGTTTCAAATTTCCTTCTGGTTTCAAAGGAGATGATCTTTGAATAAAAAGTTTAAGTTGGACTACAGGCAAGCGATAGATGACATTTTGGTAAAAGCTCCTTGTTGCTATTGCCATGTGAGCTTAACACCTGATAACATTGTAACTTCAAAACAGAGATGCCCCTTTTTCAAACATTTATGTATGTCTGGCCTGTCTTAAGTCAATAGTGTATACAAGTCATAATATTTGTCTTTACATTTTCAGTATGACGTTGATAATAACTGATTGTTGACCTCTTGTTTTACAAATTTTTTCATTTTTGTATGTTTAAAGTTTTTCTTCTTATAACTTAATTTTTATGTAAGAATCTTATCACAAACTTCAGTATATCCTTATGGTGTGTATATTAACACAGACTTAACCTGTAAGGAAATTAAACATTGAATTTGCATGAAATAACATGGAATATGTCCTTTGCTTTAGATTCTGGAAAAATGTTCATGATCCTATATAACTGCCAAGTGTACTTAAATATCTTATTTATAAGGGAGAATTTAATCCTGGGAAAAATCTGAATAATAGTATCTTGTATCCATTAATTTCACTGATACAAAGTATTAAATACTCTAGTCCCATTCTCGGAATATCTTACAACAATAAACATTGAAATTAAATCCGAAAGAGTCATGAACTGCTCTAAGTATACATTTAATCGCTTGTTTACCATCTGTAAATCAGACATTTTTTTACCACTGATTAAGTGGGAGGGCCTCATCAAAGTTGTACTTCATTTCTACAAGGTAGTTATTACTAGTAAATGAAACTTAGTAATCAAAATGTCAATGAAATTTTAAAAAAATCTAATTAAAGGGACACAACTCTGTAAGCCCAGAAAAAAATGGTGGATTTAGTTTTATGTCATAATATATATATTTCTGTAAATACATATTATAATCCTTTTTTATCTCTGGATAATTTTGCAAGCAAAATACTAGAAGCAGTTTGTCCATTATCAATAGGTATAACAAGCCTAAGTGGTTACCTATTTTCAATGAAAATAACTATCTGCATTTATACATGAACCAACCCTATAATATTCAGCTGTACAGAAGGGAGTCTCCCTTGGACTACAACAACTTACATGGCACTCAACTCCATGCCTTACATGTCATAAAAGCACAAATTATGTTCTCAACTTTGTAATAAGAACTACCAAATTATATTATCTTGCATGACATGAGGGTTTACTTTAAATGGTCTGTATTTTAAGCTGTGCATTAGAAAAGACAGATTATATTCCAGCCTTTTCAAATGTGAATATGTTTTCATATAGATCTTTATGAATTACAAGCACCTGCAAACACAGACCAATTGTTTGATTCTTTAGATCTATTCAGATTGGAGTTAAGTTTATCCAGCAATTTAAATGTGATAGGTCCAGAAAATATCAAAGTATCTTTGATGTTTAACACCTATTACATAAGGTGTATATAACTCTTTATACCATCCATCTGACGTTAAGATTTATGTAATATGGGATATCAATACAATATAAAGTTTCTTCAGACGTTTGTACAGCAGAAACAACATAAGTACGGGTATTCAAAGTTTTGAGTGTCTTTACTCGGGAAATTCTTCTTTTTTTGAAATGTACTAATGATTCCTTTGGCTTCTTTGACTACCCACAGAGTCCTATCTTGATGACTCCTTGGCATCTTTGACTACCTACAGAGTCCTATCTTGATGACTCCTTGGCTTCTTTGACTACCTACAGAGTCCTATCTTGATGACTCCTTGGCTTCTTTGACTACCTACCGAGTCATATCTTGATGACTCCTTGGCATCTTTGACTATCTACAGAGTCCTATTGTGATGACTCCTTGGCTTCTTTGACTACCTACAGAGTCATATGTTGATGACTCCTTGGCATCTTTGACTATCTACAAAGTCCTATCATGAAGACTCCTTGGCATCTTTGACTACATACAAAGTCCCATCTTGATGGCTCATTGGCTTCTTTGACTACCTACAGAGTCCTATATAGATGACTCCTTGGCATCTTTTGACTACCTACAGAGTCCTATCTTGATGACTCCTTGGCTTCTTTGACTCCCTACAGAGTCAAATCTTGATGACTCCTTGGCATCTTTGACTACCTACAGATGTCCTATCTTGATGACTCCTTGGCATCTTTGACTACCTACAGAGTCCTATCTTGATGACTCCTTGGCATCTTTGACTACCTACAGAGTCCTATCTGGATGACTCCTTGGCTTCTTTGACTACCTACAGAGTCCTATCTTGATGACTCCTTGGCATCTTTGACTACCTAAAGAGTCCTATCTTGATGACTCCTTGGCATCTTTGACTACCTACAGAGTCCTATCTTGATGACTCCTTGGCATCTTTGACTACCTACAGAGTCCTATCTTGATGCCTCCTTTGCATCTTTGACTACCTACAGAATCCTATCTTGATGACTCCTTGGTTTCTTTGACTACCTACAGAGTCCTATCTTGATGACTCCTTGACTTCTTTGACTACCTACAGAGTCCTATCTTGATGCCTCCTTTGCATCTTTGACTACCTACAGAGTCCTATCTTGACGACTCCTTTGTTTCTTTGACTACCTACAGAGTCCTATCTTGATGACTCCTTGGCTTCTTTGCCTATCATCAAAGCTTACATTTGAAAAGTGACTTATATTGTACTTGTTTCTCTGTAAATTGTTCACATCAGTTTAAAGAGTTTGAGAATTTTTTTTTCAAATTTTGTTTTCTGTAGGCTTTAAAGAGCTTGCAATATGGCATTGGTTTCTGGGGTATCATGGAATTAATTTAGGCTGGAAGCTGTTTGATAACCAGAATTTTGGTTCATTTTGTATACTTAATGTCGGATAGTTTAGAAATAATTTGAAGGAGGAATTTATTTAGCCATTTTATCAAAGTTAATCACTACATGCTCTACATTTTAACTAGAGCAATAGCAAAGGGCTAAAATATAGGTATATAGTTATTATATGTATTCACATGCTTCAATGATAATTTTGGTTATAACTTTTACCAATGTGGTGCTCTATTGTGCTATGTCATGGAAACATAATAAAAATCATTCTATGAGGTTGCTATTCTGGCCCAACTCTTGACTATATGAAAAAGGTCAAGAGTACATTTTCATACATCCCTCTATATCAGACCATACCTGCTATAACAACTTTTTGGTCTTATGGTGGAGGTTGCCTTTAGAATGGGAAGAGGGGCATTTAAGTTGAAAAGCACAAAGCTAATATTACATGTTTTTGCCTTTGTAGGGAAGGTTACCTCTGTTGAAAGGGGACTTATAATTGAGGGATGATTGTATGGCCCAAAAGTGTTTCGGGCATGTAATATCAAAATTTCTAATCATCACTGTGCTATTATAATTCTGTTTTCTTTGTAACTGTTAGGAAAATATATCAACATAGAATTAACATTCAATATAAGCTCATTTAGTGTACCACCAGTCTAAAAATAAAAGTAACCAATGACTAGCTTGAAAACTACAATGGCCTAGATCTAGGACTGGACTAAAAACTACAGTGTGGCCTAAATCTAGGACTTGCCTGAAAACTTCAATGTGGCCTAGATCTAGGACTAGCTTGAGAGCTAAAATATGGCCTGGATATGGGAATGGCCTGAAAACAACAATAAAGACTTTGATCTAGGACTGGCCTCAAAACTTCAATAAGGCCTTGATCAAGCACAGACATGAAAACTACTATAAGGCCCAGATCTAGGACTGGCCTGAAATCATAAAACATAGAAAGCAGCCACAGCTTGCTAAGCTCACCTTGTTGCACAGCATTGTCACATATTGCGCATGTCAGTAAACAGGAATGGACTATAAACATTGTTTATAACAGATTCAGTCATGTACAAATTGTAGTTTACAGACTGCATCCGAAGCATGCATTGTTGTTGTCATCCCAAATTGCATCATGCATACCAATATGGTTGATGAAGCCCATGTCAGTAAACAGGAATAGACTTTAACCATTCTACCTAACCAAGTCGCTCATGCGTAAAATGTAGGTCAGAGACAGCATCCGAAGCATGCATTGTTGTTGTCATCCCAAAATGCATCATACATACCAATATGGTT
>MJUU01045088.1:217685-241234 GCA_002080025.1 Modiolus philippinarum
AAAATGCATCATACATACCAATATGGTTAATGTGGGGCATGTCAGTAAGCAGGAATGGACTTTAACCATTCTACCTAACCAAGTCGCTCATGCGTAAAATGTAAGTCAGAGACAGCATCCGAAGCATGCATAGTTGTTGTCATCCCAAAATGCATCATACATACCAATATGGTTGATATGGGCCATGTCAGTAAGCCGGAATGGACTTTAACCATTCTACCTAACAAAGTCGCTCATGCGTAAAATGTAGGTCAGAGACAGCATCCGAAGCATGCATTGTTGTTGTCATCCTAAAATGCATCATACATACCAATATGGTTGATGTGGGCCATGTCAGTAAGCGGGAATGGACTTTAACCATTCTACCTAACCAAGTTGCTCATGCGTAAAATGTAGGTCAGAGACAGCATCCTAAGAATGCATTCCAGTCGTCATCCCAAAATGCATCAGGCATACCAATATGGTTGATGTGGGGCATGTCAGTAAGCAGGAATGGACCTAAACCATTCTTCCTCACCAGACGCCGACACCAACGCTAGGGGTATCACATAAGCCCCCTCACTTCGTCATGCGAGCTAAAAATCTCTGAATCTAGGACTGGTCTGAAAAGTACAAGGCCATCAAGGACTAGACTGAAAACTACAAAAAGTCCAGAGCTAGGATAAGCTTGTTAACTACAAAAATTGATACTAAATTGATGTGAATCTAACTAAACTTATCAAAAAAACTGGACATGACCACTGAAATGTGAAATTTGGGTCATTGACAAAAGCCATCTAGTAGGCCATTATGCACTACTGAAGACGAAACTACATACCAAATATCATTGACCTAACAAAAAATACATCATGATAAACCAGACGAGCTCACTAGACCATGAATTAATTTCAAATGCATAATCATATGGCTGTCATGCAATACCCAAAGACCAATCCACATACAAATTATCATTGACATACTACTAATAAACACTGAGAAAACCAACATGCTCACTAGACCATGAAATTAAGGTCAAGAACAAAATCATTTGCTAGACTGGCACATACTACTCAAGACCAACCTACATACTAAATATCATCTACCTAACACTAATAGTTATTGTGAAATTGATTTAATTTAATTGATAATTTTAATTGATTAAATTTAATGTGGTCACTGGACCCTACAATTAAGGTCAAGGTGCATGCTTTCATGTGCTACTACTGGACCAAATATGATGTTCCTACATCAAAGGGTTTAAAAATATCCTGATTTAAGTCATAGTTTATGCCGTCGTCATTATTTGCACGACTATGTCTTGCTTTCTGCAACTTTCTTCCTGTGCAGGACAAAAACCTTAAGGTTTTCATGTGTTCTTCATCAGGACTTATAGAATGTGGAAATCGTTTCTTAATTATGAGGCTGATCTTATAAGAAAGTTTTTAGGACTATTTCAAAGAAAATGACTTTAAAAATTCTTAACATATTTGTATAAACCTCACCCTTAACGAATATAAACAATAGTTATTGGTCAGTAACTAATTCAAAGCCTCTTCAAAGATGAGCCATCATACAAAATTTTGAGTGGTAAACATTTTGTATCGAAATCTATGTCACGAGAGAAATCATCATTCAAGGACATATTTCCTGTGTTGTCAAATGATCTACTTAAACAATTTCCTCTCCCTATATTTGGAAATACATTACAATTTGCACTTTTCTTGTTTGGTAAATCTATTTTCCATTTTTTTTTTTTAAATTTGTATAAAAGTACAATATATTAAGATTTCTCCTTACAAAGTTATCCTTTGTGCACACTTGAATTCATTTTGTTAAATCAAAGAATATATTTTTTTGAAGATTGAAATTGAGGAGGCCACTCATAAAAAGATTTAAGCTAGATTCTCATTCAACCTTTCAATAACCAAGGGCAAATTCTCTTATTTATTTTTCATTAATTATATTGAAATACACTGCCATGTGTTGCAAAATAACAATATAAAGCAAAAATAAAAGAAAATGTGTCCATGGGACACGGATGCCCCCGCCATACAAATATATCAGCAAACAGGAAGTAGATGAGTGACAGACTTGAAAAGGGGAGACGGGTACAACTCATCATACAAAAGCTTCATACCAAATATCAAATCATTCCTGCATACGCAAGCTGAGAAATTCTCAACAAAAATTTCTGATGATGTACGGACATACAAACAAGGGACAACTGCCCCCGTCGCCTAACGCTGGGCATAAAAAATATACAATTTTTCTTTTTCCGTGCCTGAAAATATATGGTTGGGAGGTGATGAGAATCAAAGATTTTTTTCTGTTATGGCTGAAAGATAGTGTTGTGGTCAGAGTATTTTGATACCAGTAACATGGAATTTCTGCATTTCAGCTATCAGACTACTTACTTCTCATTCATTGCTATTTGTTCCAACATGGCCGACCCTGTATTGGCTTTCCAATTACCAGATATAGATTTCCTCCTGTTCAACAGAAATAAAAAGAATTCCAATCTCAATATATATACAGACCATTACTTTGTGCATGACATAAAAAAGCTTACTGATTGAAACTTGTGTGACAAAAAAAAATTCTACTATTTGTGACACAGGAAAGGCATACAATTCAGAGATTCATAGTTCTGTCTCAGTTTTGCATAAGAAAATTTAGTCTTTTAAATATCTGATTTTTTTGTGTATTGCTTTTTACATGATCTTGTCTATGTTGTTCTTTCATTTACCTAGCTAATATTCATCCTTTTTAAATAGCATTTTGTCATCAATGAAATCTCTGAGATCTTAAACTGTTTATTACACTTTTTGATGTAAACAAGAATAATACTACTTCTTTTAACCCTTAAAAGAAATCTAAATACTCTTTAAAATTACATAATTTGACTGTGGTTTTTCTACTGCGGCTTCTTGTTGTGTGGTAGCAGTCAGCAAGGACTTTGTAATTAAACAATTGCTTTGATGATTCCTTAGATAGTCAAAATACTAAAGGGTGACATGTGAAATCCATTTGTTGTATACAATTTTGGGTGCATTTGTTTTTTAACGGATACTGATATTCAGCATTTTTTACACATTAAACTATCTACAAATAGTCTTTAATTGAATAAAATAATTGCTAATTTAAAGTATATAAGAAACTAACGACAAATGACTGCTGATTTTGACTTACATGTAAGCTTTGTAGTTTGTGCCTATCTTCTGTATATGAATGTCATAAAGGGTGTCGATGTAGGGTTCTGTTGTGGAATAAGTCCCTGTGACTGCCACCACACCCGCTATATCTTGGAAGTCATAATGATTGGAAATTCTAACCTAGTGTTAAAGGAAGCAACATACATCAGAAGTGACATTACAACATGCAAGCAGCAGATAATATGATACTTATGTTTTGGAAAATTTGGCAGAATATTAAAGTTATGATGGCAGGTTTACAAACAATTTAAAGCAAAGTGGCCTATAATACCGTATTCCTCGTATTAAGCGCCCCTGCCACTATAAGCACCCCCACCCTTAATTTCATTTAAAATTCTTAAGCTCATTCTCAAAATTCCCACTAGAAAGCGTACTTTCTGCATTTATTTCATACATTTTCCATCATTGATTTGTTATTTATCAATTGCACATGCACATGAGTTATCATGCTTTTCGTTTCCATTTCCATACAAACAAATTATTCTTTTCTTCTGTTTGTCAAAGATTTGGATAGTTGAAGCATTTTCACATTGATAACATTGTGTACTTATTAAAGATCGAAAATTTTTTTACAAGAGATTCATTTTGGAACACGGTTTTTGTCACACTTAATAAGTGGCTCCCTTTAAAATTTTCTAAGCGCCCTGGGCACTTAAAACAAGAAATAAGGCAGATGTTTCAACCATTATGAGCTAGAATATCTAATAAACTTTAGAAGATGACCTAATCCTGGTGGCTAAGTTGAAGTCATAAGCCATACTACACAATTATCATTTAATGTACTTACAAAGACCAGCTAGTGAGCTAACATTGATAGTATGAGAAATTGACAGAATCTCTTAACATGCATGTTCCTATGCTAATCTTTGTTCCCTGATGACAGCCATCTGGGATGAGGTTAATACCTATAGGATGCAACTTACAAGGGCTCAACTTAGGACTATTTTTACCAAGTTTGGTTCCAATTATTTGGTTTCAGAGGAGATCTTTGAATGTCTTTCCTTAGGATCCAATGTTAAATTGATTATGCTTCCCATTGGCAGACCTTTTGGATAAGACGTGAACATGATTTTTGTCATTAACCATCTTAGGACAAATTTGCCAAAGCTTGATTATATACGGCCACACAGTTTCAGATCTTTAAATTATTTTTCCCATATGGTCCAATATTAAACTATGTTCCATAGCAACAATCTAAGATGGGATGTGGACGTTTTAAACAAATCATATCATAAAATATCTATTTTTGTGGGTAGTTATGTTAGTATTCCCAACTGCCCTTTTCCCTCTCATCTAACCAAACAACAAATGGCTCACAAGAGTCTGTATTTCTCACCTGGCATCAGGTGGACACAGTATCTGATAACTTTCATCTTATTAGAAATCAATTTGTACTTATTTGCTGAAAATTTTATTGTTCATAATCTTTAGGAAAATATCTCTAAACTTGTTTTCCCTTACGGCCCAATATTAGATTATGTCTCCTACTGGCATCCATCTTAGATTAAGGACAGACATTTTGACACCACCAAAGAAGTTGTAATTTGCTTCCTATTACAGGAGAAAATTAAAGAAAATAAAATTGTGTTAACCCTTTCCTTCATTTAGACCCCTTTTGACGCCTCTAGGTCCCCCCTTTCAGGGATATAGGAGGATGTTTTTCAGGCTCTAGGATACGGGTATAGGCTTATTGAACAAAATATAACGTGGGCAAAAAAACTGAGTGTTTTTCGCGTGCAGCTGGGGGACTAAAAAGATATATAGGGGGTTCCAGAGGGGGGATGTGCCCCCCTTTGTCATGGGTTCGAAGGGGGCTTGTGCCCCCTCGCCGGTAGGCAAGAGTAGGGCTAGATAGCCTAGCCTATAGCTAAAGATGTAGAATTTTGAATTTTGGTGACTTGCTGGGGGTAGTGTGTACTGCAGATTTTTAAAAAATTTTGAAACCTGATTTTGGTAGGCAAAAATTGCCAAAAAATGCATTTTTTTGGTCCCTTTGAGGTCCCTCCTGTCTCCATGGTAACAATGAACCAGCTTTTGATAGCATCTTCTGGAATACATTAGGCCAGTGTGTACTTCCACCAAGTATGAACTTTTTGGTTGAATTTCAATGAAAGTAGAACATTTTGATTCTCTAGCTCAATTAGAATGGTCAAAAATTGACTTCTCAGCCAAGTCTCATGAAGGAAAGGTTTAATAGGCCCTAATCTTATTCTTTGTGTCCTACTGTTGGCCAGCTTGGATAGGACTCAAGACATGTGTGACAATTTTTTTTTAAATCCTGCCAAGGACCATCATAATACGGTTTGACTCAAATTGGGCAAGTAGTTTTAGAGGAAAAATCTCTGTAGGTGTTTTTCCATAGTGTTAGATGTAAAACAGTGTTCCAAACTGTTGGCCATCTTGGATAAAGTGTGAACCTGAAGAAAAACTTTTTATAGCAATTCACCCAAAAACTTTTGTGGTTTAGTTTAGTTCTAATTGTCCCACTACTAGTAGTTTCTGCAGACAAGATCTCTGAACATGTTTCCCTTAGGGTCCAATTAAAAACTGTTCATGCCTGCAGACATCTTGGATAATGCAAAAACATGAAAAATACCATATTTTGCAAGGGTCCATACAAAAACTATTGTGGCCAAATTTGGTTCCAATTGGCAAAGCAGTTCCAGGAGTAGATCTCTGAATGTTTTTTTCATAGGGTCCAATAAACTATGTTCCCTACTGGCAGCTGTCTTTGTTCAAGTGCAAACTTGGAAAACATCTTTTTAACAGGGGACCTCCAAAGGACTTTTGTGGCCAAGTTTGGTTCCAGTTGGCTCAGTAGTTTCAAAGGAGAAGATCTTCGAATTAAATTTAAAATGGAGGACAGACGATAGTGATGAAAAAAAGCTTACAGCTTGGTGCAGTAAAATGAGAAATTTCTGTGTTTTGGTTAATGACTATAAAATATCCATATATATAGTATCATATTATCTGCTACAATTTAATCATTCAATTTTCCAGCAACTGACTCACATATAAGCCCTGTAATTGTCCCCAATCTTCTGTAAGTGTAGATCATATCGACCATCAATATATTTCTCTGTTGTTGCATAGTTACTACCCAAGGCCAATATATGTGCTACTTCTCTGTATGTGTCTATATTGTCTAACCTAACCTAAGTTGATACAATATTATATTACACTTTACATGAATTTCCTTTTGATTGGTTAATCGTAAGGGTGGTATTTTGGTATACCAACCCTCTGTTGAGTATACTATCCTTCTGTGGAGTATACCGCCCGCTCTAATTGTACAGTGATGTCATTGGTGTTACTTGAAGTAGTTAAACAGTCAAGATGTTCAGTATAATTTAACACATGCTGCCTTTAATTTCCGATGGTATACCAGATTAAAAGAAAAGAAAAGAATATCACCCTCGACTACTGTCGAGGTAATCTACTAAACCATCCTCAATTTGGGCAGTATGTATATAATATAGTTACTACCCAAGGATAATAAAGGCCAATATATGTGCTCCTTCTCTGTATACGTCTATATTACAGTCTGTATACGTCTATATTATCAATTCCAACTTGTTCATTTTTTTTTGGTTTTTTTTTTTGTATGATTAGTGCAATGTAATTGGTTCATTTTTAGAATATCATGATGTTCTGTAAATATAATTTAAACCTGGTATTTCTATAAATAGTACATGAAGTTCTATAAATTGGAAAAGTCAGGTTTACAACAAATTTTTACATGCCAACACACCAAACATTGCATGCTAATTAAAACAAGAATAACAATTGTGACTAAGTTTGGTTCCAATTGGCCTAGTACATGTAGTTTCAGAGGAGAAGTTCTACTGTAAATGATGGTTTACGGTTTATGATGGATGTCATCTTACACGGGAAAATGGCCAACCATAAATGTTCATTTTTGTGATAAAACATTCGTTACCATGACTAAATGTCATAAAACACCTGACGTCACAATGTAAAGTACACTCAAATGGCGTCGACGGTGTTCACACAGTATACATTTGCAGGTGTTTCTTTTCATATTTTACAGAAGAAATAGGAACTTGCATTTGATCAAAATAAAAGATCAGGATATCTTTCACTCATGTAAGATATTTCAGGTCTTTTCCTCTTGTTTCGCTACACTCAACTCCAGAAAAGACTTAACTTCTTGCACTTGTGAAAGATATCCTGATCTTTAATCTGACCTTTTGCAAGATCCTATTTATCTTTGAATGTGTTTTCTCATGAGGTCAAATGTTAAATTAGTTTCCCCACTGCTGGCAATCTAGAATGAGGTGCCGACTTGACGGACAAATGTTATTAAAGTAAACCATCATGGAATTAGTAGTCTACCTGTATTAGGTTTTATTCGTACGTTTATTATACTAAATGGAAACATGAGATTTGGGTACCCATAAACTGATTTAACCCTACCGCTGGCTTTTGCTAGTGAAGGTGCCAAGTCCAGCTGTCCCGAGTTCCTATAGTTTACGTTTGTTTTTTGTCTTATTTGTGTTTTTCATGTGTAGTTCCCTGGCAGATTTTGCCAAACATGTTATATAAAGGGGACCAACCAAGGACTATTGTGACCTTGTTTGGATAAAATTGGCTTTGTTGTTTCAGAGGAAAGATCTTTGAATGCTTTCCTAAAGGGTCCTATGTTAAACTATGTCCCCCGCTGGTGGCCAACTTGAATGTGATGCGGACTTACCAGACACATTTTCAAAGGGGCAAACTATGTAGTTTCAGAGGAGAGGATCTTTGAATGTTTTTTTTTCCCATATTCTACAATGTTAGACTAAGTTCCCCATTAGCAGCTATCTAGGGTGAAGTGAGGACTTACAAGACATATTTTTGAAGGGGACCACCCTAGGACTATTGTGACCATGTTTAGATACATTTGGCTTTGCTGTTTCAGAGGAAAAAATCTTTGAATGGTTTCCCACAGGGGCCAATGTTAAACTAGGTTCCTCACTAGAGGTCATCTTGGATGTAATGATGACATGCCAGACACATTTTTCAAAGGGCCAATAAGGACTATTGTGACCAAGTTTTGTTCCAATTGGCATAGTTGGCATAGTTGTTTCATAAGAGAAAAACCTTGAATGTGTTTTCCTAAAGGGTACATGTTCCCCCCTTGTGGCCATCTTGGATGAAGCGCCGACTTGCAAGACACATTTTAAAGGGGACCAACAAAGGACTATTGTGGGTCTGATATTAATAATTAATTAAATACCGAAGTTAAACTATGTTATTCACTGGGGCCATCTCGGGTGTGATGCAGACTTTCCAGACACATTTTCAAAGGGTCAACTAAACACCAATGTGACCAAGGTTGCTTTCAGTTCAGAATATGTTTTCTCATAGGGTCAATAGTAAACTAAGTTCCCTCTTGGCAACCATCTTGGAAGAGGTTGGATAACTTTATCATGTTCAATAAAATGTAGTCCTTGACATGCTGAACATTTTTGCAATTTAAACTTGACCTCTGTTTCAAATTGTTTTTGAAATATAAGACAAAATTTATAAAATCCAGAAAAATTTGACTAATAAAAGGGCAATAACTTCTACATGGGTATTTAAATTTTTCTTCAAAATTGACATGTGGGTCCATTTTGATATGCTGAACATTTTTGAAATTTAAACTTTACCTCCAACTGTTAGTTTTCTTTAATCAAAAAAAAAAAAACATCCAAATTTTGAAAATTGTATGGAAAAGGGGAACAACTCTAAAATGGGTCATCAGATTTCCTTCAAAATTTCTGGGTGGATGCTGATAATTTTAACCCTGTCAGATTTTTATTATATATTTTCAACGCTTTTCGAGTTATTTGCCAAAAACTGCAATTTACCTCTGTTATACTTTTAGTAACATCTGCCATTTTTTTTTCACCTGGGACATAATAAATAACAAATCTGAACCTAAATACCCTAGTGATAATCCAGCTGAAGTTTGGTTTCATTTAGCCCATTGGTTTCAGAGGAGAAGATTCTTGAAGGTGAGATAAGGACAGACAGATGGACCACAGAGAGCTAGTGAAGGTCAAAAGCTCACCTTGGCATAGCCAGGTGAGCTTATTAAGGAGGTAAAGGGGGTCTAAAGTTTTGTCAGATAGAATTTTCTGATATTTTCATAATTTACCCTTTGTTATTAGAGCATACGAAAAATAAAATAAAAATAAGGGGTCAACGTCCATATAAGAATGAAATATGAAATGTAAAAATCTGCTATTTTGGTTGAAATAATAGGGAAAATTAGCGAATTCTAACAAAATTTTAAATTATTTTAGTTACATCAGATAGAATTTTTTAATAAAGGGCTACGGCGAGCGCAGCATGATACGACCGCAGCATGTCGATAACTGAAATTTTAACAAAAGTAGTTCAAAGTGAATGTGGATACAGTAAAGAGCTTGACACAATAATTAGAAGGACACAAAAAGAAGCTTGACACAGTTATTAGCTGGAAACAAACTACGGAAAAAATCAACCCTTTTGATCACTATTGATAAAAAAAAAACTGTAAGAGCTATTCAAAATATGCAACTATCAACTAACACTTTACTTCCATAGAAAAAAAAAATCCATCGAAATCTGATGAAAAATAAAGATTTGACATATTTAGAAAAATTGCAATTTTGGCCCCTTTGACCCTTTGTAGCTCGGAAAAGGAAAAAGCTACGCCAAATCCGTTGCATACTACTGAAAGCTTAGATCAAGAGGAGTCCAAAGAAAAAAATCCCATCGAAATCCGATGAAAAATAAAGATTTGACATATTTAGAAAAATTGCAATTTTGGCCCCTTTAACCCCTTGTAGCTCAGAAATGGTAAGAGCTACGCCACATCCGTTGACAAATCTCTGAAAGCTTAGATCAAGGGGAATCCAAAGAAAAAAATCTCATTGAAATCCGATGAAAAATAGAAATTCCACATTATCTGCAAATTCGCAATTTTGGCCCCTTCGGCCCCTCATAGCTGGGAAAGGAAACAAGTTACCAAAAATCTAATAGCTGAGTGCCATAATAATTTTTCACAAGGAATCCATTGAATAAAACTGCATCAAAATCGGACTTAAAATAAAAAAATTAATTTTTTTGAGATTAGCCCCTGTTGGGCCCCATTTATCTCGTGAGCGGTACATGCTACGTGAAATCGGTTGGCATACTCCAGATTGGAAATTTCCTCAGGAGCACACTGAAACAAACTCCATCAAATTCCAATAAATAATATAGATTCTACAGTCAAATATGTGAAAACACCCAATTTAACCCTTTTTTTGGCCCCTTATTCTGAAATGGGTGGGGGCCAAAAACTAAAGGAAAACAACGTTTCTCAAGAATGTTCCAAGAAACATCATACTAAGATTTGAAAACAATCCATCCACTAGAACCAAAGTTATGCTGTCCACAGACACGAAAATACCTAATTTAACCCCTTTTTTGCCTCTTTTTCAAAAACGGGTTTGGCAGGGAATGCCAAATTAAAACCCGGGCTTAAGCTTAAGCCAACAAACATCATACTAAAATTTGGTAACAATCCGTTCACTAGAACCAAAGTTATGCTGTCCACAGACGCCAACGCCAACGCTGATGCCAACGCCAACGCCAGCACCATACCATTATATGACCGCAAAATTTTTGCAGTCGGATAAAAATTTGTAGATTAATAGCTTATATACTGTCCTTCAATTTCCATGAAAAAAATGGGGGTCACAGAACTCATTTTTGAATAAATCGCAAAAACACATTTTCCCCTCTTATTTCTATACAAATTATCTCCCCTTAATTGAACTGGAGTTAGCTGAAAGGTTCAATATTCTGCATGGTCACGCAAAAAAAGTGGCATATTTCATCAAACTTAACTATTACAAGACATTGGAAATGGTTTCCACAACATTCCCATTGTAAATTCCATTTATTTGTCACATGCGCAAGAATGATGCGCAATTTTAAACTCCCGTACTACCTTAAATTAGTATAAGAGTAAACTGAAACATATTTTGGATAACTACACAAAGTACTTAGAAATAAGTTCATCCTATTGTTTTCTATTGAACCAATTCACCTGTATGTATTTAATTGTATATCTATTTTAAGGATGGTATTTGGAATTTGTTTTGTCAATATCAGGGACCCTGACATTTCCAAATGATTAAACTGGTCAACATTGTAATTTATACTTCCAGGAAATACTCACAACACTATAAATATATACAATTCTAACACTATATATATATATATAATTCTGAAAACTATAAGCTGATTTGAAAAGGCCTGTCTATCAAGACAATTACTAGGAAACGGTAAGTACTTATTTTGCTTGTTGTGCTTACACAATCAAAACTCAGAAAACACAAATAAAATAGGTTTCTTTTCCAAAGTCTACACTATACTTTTCTGACTTCAACATTTTTTTTATAGTGTTAAAAATAGTTTATACAGTTGAGCTTTCATCAAGTATATCTTCAGTGGTGAGCACAAGTTACCTTGAAAAAAAAAGCAATATAATTTTTTTATTATGTGGCTAAAATTAGGCTTCCTTGTTTAAAATATGATAAATAGATCATAACATTTCATTTCCAACCATCTTGTCCCTGGAATAGCCTTTGATTAATATTGCCTCTTGGGAGTCTCAGGCAAATACTTGGGATGATTTGTAAAATGACATGCAATAATCTATATATTACATGATCATTTTTTTTGTATTATGCATATGTTTGACTGTGAAAGTACCAGTACTATTTTTCAAGGGGCGCCAATTTTCGGGGATTTCGTGGTTTTCTCTAACCATGAAATTTCAACACCAACAAAATACAAAATTCCCATTACCTTGCGATGGAAAAGTTCCAAAACCATGAATTTATAAACCCACTAATCTATGAATTTGAGCAAAACCATGAATTGAACCCACAAAAATAATAGCATCCACATTATATAATACTGAACTTTTTTTGCTAGTCAATTGGCTAGGTTGATGCTGTTTAAATATGTAGACATTTATTCAATTTTTAAGACGAAGACTGTCAAGTCAATATCTCTTACATTCCCTGCACCTGCATGTGAATGTCCGACCTTTACAACATCTCTTACCTTTCCTGCACCTGCATGTGCATGTCCGACCTTTACAACAACAGGAAACTTAGGGGTTATCAACTGAAAAATAAAAATACAAATCATATACTAAAATGATATGCTGATCTATAATCAAATGCATGAGTGTTCCAGGGAAAATAAATATCACCTTCACTGAAAATGAAGAAAAAAAATGGAAGAATGTGACTATTTGACATGGATGCCCCACTTCCTTAAAATCAAAACCCTTAAATCATTATGAGGCATGACTATGTACAAAATATATATTCAATGGATATAAAATGGGATCTGTCTCCTGTGATGATTATGCACTGGAACATGTTTTGTTTGACCTAATGCAGAGTTTCCACAAAATAATCTGAAACAACAATCTATTTTTAGCAACTGCACCTTGACCTTCCAGGCACCAATCCCGAAATTGATAGGGTTCCGTCTTGTGTAATAATCATGCATGTCACCAAGTTTGATTTTGATATGATGGAGGATACTCAAGTTATAATCCTGAAACCAAAATTTTCTTGAAATTTTAGTCTATTTTTAGCAACTGTGACCTTGATCTTGGGGTACTAACCCAAAATCAAAAGGCTTCTGTCTTGGATGAATAGTAAGCATGTAACAAGTTTGCTGATCTGATGAAGGATACTCAAGTTATCACCTGAAAACAAAAGATTGGGATGGACGTACAATTATGGATCAGGGTAAACCTTAATGTCCCCATCTGCCTAGCAATGGGGTCATAACAAAACATTTGCAATATATTTTGAAGAATTCCTGCAAGTCAGGTTGAAAAGTAAACAGTAGGAGTTTAGGAGGACTTGCAGATAATGCTATAATTTTGATGATGTACCAGTACTGAAAGTGATCCCTACATAGTTGATACAAAGTTACAGAAGTCTTATTTACACACTCAAGATAGCTATAATTAACTGGGGGCAAGGGGATTCCCCTGCTCACACATAAAGATATACCATGCTGATGACATGTATTAGACACTTAAAAAGTACAGATGGACCATTGCACAGGGTCCATACGTATTTTCTACCACAGAAATAAAGTACTTTTCACTGACTTTCAAGATTCTCACTTACTTTTCAATGCATAAATTTTCAAGTAATCACATTTTCATGTTTCAGGCATTTTGTACACTTCTGGAGGATGTGCTTGTATGGTTATAACTTTCATGTTTTATTTCTATACTTGTTTCGTTTTCATAAATTCTATTTTTTCCATTTACATCTTTCTATGAAAATGAACTTTGTTTTTGATGGAATAGTAAGTTTTCAAGGGCTTTTTAAGGACTCTTTCCAAATTTCAAGTACTTCAAATCCTTGATTCCAACTTTCATTTTTTAAGTAGTTTCAAGGATTTCAAGAAAGAAATTTGATCCTAAAACAATCATAATGTCCAATTGTTGATTCATAGGTGCATAAAAAAATAACCATAATGCTGCGTACAATTCTCATAAATATATTGGAATGATTTGCCAGAGAATCATCCATCCAACAAAAATATATATCGCAACCATGAAACATATATACCGATATTGTCAAGGATGGATAAAAGTACAAATGTCTCATACAGGGTGGAGTTTATCATTATAGTGCAAATATATGACTATTAATGTGAAATGTTCATTTATTTTGCGTTGATTTACTAAGTATTTACAATTAATCCCTTGTACAGTTTAATCAATATCCAATTTTATCAAATTTGTCACTTTATTCAGACATTCTCACAATCCCATACATATTTTATAAAACACATGCCACTTGCTTCCCCTTCCCAAAATTCTTACAAAAAGCAGAACTCTTCTCTTTCCTTCTATAATTAAATAGATACATATAAAATGGAGTTATGTAATCTTTGCATAATATTTCCCATTTCACTTATGTTTTTTTCTGAACACTTAACACACAGAACATGCCTTATCTTAATCAAATTATCGGTGAGCTATAAATATGCTTTACTTAGGACAGTATATAAAAAAAATCTTTGATAGTTAACCAACCTGGATGAGCTTCTCTTTTATAGTGAAAGGTATGGCCACATTATCCTGTTTTTTTTCACTCTGTTTGCAAATAATGTTAACCCTGTAAAAAACTTTTTCAACATGGCATCTATTAAACACCCTTTTCATACAGAAGTATTTTCATACTTCTAAATACAAATTTCAACATTGAAGCAGTTCTGGTAGATTATGATACCGGTAATTCTTTATAAAGTACTTCCAGAACCAAAACTAGAAAACTCACTAATAAATACCCCTTGCTATCCCCCTAAAAGATCAAATCAAAATTTTGAATAGCTGGTGCACAATGGCAATGTGCACTGAACATTCTGTGAAAGTTTCATTGGATTTCACGAAGTAGTATAGGAGAAGTTGTCGCCACAAAGTGTGTACCCTTATGTCGGACAGAATAACGAATGAATGGATAAATGCGGGGGTATAACAAACTAGTTGCCATTTGAATGGGCTATTGTCTTGTCTTGTCTTCCAGAAACTTCAGCCTCGTTAATATACGAGTAATAATAAAAGTTTTTAAATGTTCATAAAAGGTAAAATCTGTACACTAAAATACTAAAAAGTTTTTGGCAATGACCTAGGGTGCTTGCTCTCATAACCTTTACATTTAGAACTATGAACAGTTTTTAGGATGCTAAGTCTGTGTGTATGTAAGGCAAAGCATAATCTTCTACAAATAAATTCAAATTCGTGCAATATGTCACTACAGCTACATTTACAGTTGCAGTCACACAGGATAGCAACTCTACATCAAGCATATTGTTACATTTAAAGCAAGGATTAATGTTACTAAGTAATGTTAGTAATTCATGAATATATGACTGTCTAGTAGGTTCCAATGTGCTACAATCCAGCAGGAAGTGTTTCATAGCTTCAGGAGAGCTTTTACACAACATGCAAGTAGGATCTTAAAGGCAGCTTTATTACTTTGCAGATGATATGTTCCAGTCAGAATTCTCAGTTTTACTGGGGCTCTACAGATGTCTCTTGTTGAGGTTCTTACACTTACTAGTGACGAATGTAAATTGCCTGGTTCATAATTGCCAGTGTTAAGACACTGGATTGTCAGAAAATATTGAGACATATTTAATATGTGATTTTTCCAATACTTATTGAACATTGATACAAGAACTTGTTCAAGAACATTTCTTGAATAGTTCATGAAAACAAAATCATCACATTTCATGAACATGATGTTCATGAATCTTTTCAATATTTGTCCTTGAACATTTCATAAAGATACAAAAGAAATGAATTCACAAACAGGATGTGATTTCTGAGACTGTTTCTCTGGAATAAAGGATGAATTTTCTGTAACTGCAGCAGTATTGAGATTAAAGAAGGGTTGCAATAAAGTAGAGAGTAGAAACCAAAATTTTGGAAACTGCTTTTTAAAAAGTTCATGATAACACCAGTTCTAACTGTCATGATGACAAATAGACATTTTATATTATCAAGTTATTGAGAACTATCATTATGCAACATTATAGCTGCCGCCTTTCAAATACAGTTACCCTTAAAAATGTGCAGTGAATACTTTTATTGATTTCTGCAAGAGTAATAGGTAATAAAATCTTGAAATTGTTTCCGTGATCCGGTTCCGTTATTTATAAAACCGGAAGTTTGAATCACCATTTGCAATTTTGTTGAGAGTTGACTAACCCTGTTTTTCACTCGATTTTGAGAATTTTTCCTTGATTATTTACACACAACATAAGCGGTTTTGGGATTCAATGCAATCTTGAAATGTTTTTCTTTGAACTAAGTGTAAGCATATAAGAGAAATGTTCAAAAATGGGATCATTCCATTTTTCGTTTAGTCAACATCAGGACCAGTATTCTCAATGTTTTTGACAGACCTTGAAATTTTCTACCCATATGACCGGCAGGTCTGATGAATTTCAAAAACAGTGAGGTCAGCAGTAACGGCTGGTAAACAACTTTTAAACTATCTTATTTGTTATTGGTGTCAACAACGAAAATACCTTGGCAGTATTAAGATGAAAAAGGAAAAAAAATATGTCAAAGAATTTTTAAAATTATTACTGATGCCCAATTCTAATTCGCTTTGGAAACAAAGCTATGTTCTAATTCCAACAATATTTTTTCGCACATTCGTATATTTTTTTACAAAAGGATATTCGTAATGTACAATTTCACATTTCAATCACTCAATATTCATTTAATTTTATGTAAATAAAGTTTTAAATAATGAATTACCCAAAAATCCACATCAAATAATGACAATAATAGAAATTTACAACAGTTACTGAATTTAAGACTCGGAACTAAAATTGACATAACCGTAACCTAGCAACGAATGTGTTGTTGTTATGAAATCTAATCGATGTTGCATATCATGCTCTAGGATTTAAATATAAGATTTTTAATTTTCAACGTTAATAAAATTATAAATTGGCTTTTATTCCACTTCTTTTCCTTTTTTGGCTTCAAAATAACAAAACTAAGCAGTCATGCATATAAATCAGAAATACAACCAACTCACACTTATACCCGCTTCAATTTTAAAATGTCCATATTTTATATGTTTTATAACAGATTATTTGTATTAATTCATAAGCTTATGAGCGACTTGTATTATTAAACCAACGAATATAGTTAATTTATGTGTGCTTGTATGCATTTTCCCCGACATATTTCAATTCTACTGCAAAACCCAATACTGCTTTCTAAGAGCCGCTTCGAATGTTCAAAACTCTTGTTACACATATTAGAATCGAAATAGATTATTGCAATTGGGCTCTATGCGAATTAGAACATGGTCAGACCTTATATTTGTCTTCATTTTATACCTCGCTATCGCTCGGTATAAAATGAAGACAAATATAAGGTCTGCCCATGTTCTAATTCGCATAGAGCCCGCTTGCAATAATCTATTTCATAAATTGTACATGAGGTATTATATACAATGTAAACAATTAGATTGATCCAACAATAAATTAATATTCATTGAAGTCACAAAAAGTGACGGCTGAGTGTATAATACTTACTTTTATTGCACTATATATGTTTAATGTTTAGGAACATCCATTTATCTCAGTTTATTCATTGCGGATCATAAATAACTATCAACTTGTAATTCTTGAGTAATTCAAGAACTGTTCATTACCTCTCATGAACTATTCATGAAATGTTCTTGGACAACTGTTCAAGAAAAGTTCATGAGAAGTTCGTGAACATTAAATGAGAAATTCATGAACTAACAACTTTTCTTGAACAGTTCAAGTACAATTGTTCAAAGAACTATTCAAGAAATAGTATTAAGAACTTTACATGAACTCTACATGAATTAAAATTCATGAACTGTTCATGAATTAAAATTCACGAACTGTTCATGAAGAATTATTCATGAACTGTTTCAAGAACAGTTGTTTAACTAAGTTCATGAATTTTCTCATTTAATGTTCACGAACTTCTCATGAACTTTTCTTGAACAGTTCAACAACCGTTGTCCAAGAACATTTCATGAATAGTTCTAGAACTGCTCATGACATTTTCCCAGGGCATGATTCATTTGTGAATCCCTTTACAATTAACTGCCTTTGAGCAAGTTGTCTTTCTATTGTGGTATTCTGATCACATATTTTATTATTATCAACAGAAAATTGGTCTGGGTTCTAGGAGTCCTTCAGTTAGTATAATTTCATAAACACTGTGAAATGGAACTTTGGATATAAAAAGCTGTTTTAAGACATGTTTAGTACATAGTTTGGTGTTAACAGTTTACAAACAACCATCTGAGACATATGTGAATATCATCTAAAGGAAGTATATATAGCAGTTACCATTACACATGATTTTCAACAACATATGGAATATATTTTGAAAATGACCAGTATCCAATGAACAAAATTCAAAGCTAAAGGGCCATAGTCCTTTTGAAAAAAAATGAGCAAAAAATCAATTTTTTTTTTCAAGGGCTAAAAAAAGTTTGGGCAGGTTTTTTTTTAAATACAGATAATGGGTTAACTGACCACATCTAATGTAAACAATGTAAGAAGACTTTAAAAACAAAGATTTTTCAACACAATTTGGCATGTTCTGTAAAATTAATTAATCAGATGCAATTGAACCCAAGCAGAAAGCATTAATTTACAAAATACAAACATTTATAATAGATTTCATGTTGTATATTCTGAAATTGTAATGCTTTTTATTAATGATTTTATTTTTCACGGTTTCTAACTTAAATAACAAATTAGTCATTTGCAAACAAACCTATTCACTTTTGGTCCTAAATGTAAATCCACTGTTTAGTTGTAACAAATATGGTTTTAATTTTATCGCAGATATTTATCTTTTAAACATTAATTTTAAGCTTGTTTTGAAACACGCTATTTAGTTATCTACCTTTTATGAATAGAAGATTTTTGATTTTTCTGTGTTATCCACAATTTAAAATTTTACTTTATTCAATCACATGACCTAGGAACAAGGCACGAAAACCTAAATAATATCTATATATCTATATATTTCTCTGTACAATTGTCATAAGTCATCTTTTCATTTTTTTCATGATTATTTTATCTCTGATGTGATCACACAAAGAAGATAATTGATCCCCTTGGTTTACCACATGAAGTAAAGTTGTGGTTAATCTTACAAGTGACTTGTCCGTAAAAGGTATCATCATTTCAGCTCCGTTTATTGCAAACAAAACGTCATGTGAATATAGTTTTGTTCCCCAACGCACCCTTGCTAGTTGTTTTTTCTAGATATGATCATTTTTCTTTTATTTTGACAAAGGAAATGTACGTTTGACTAAAACTTTGTCACAAGTTGATCTCCTACAGACGTTATCTTTTAGACCACCAAACAATCGGTTAATTAGCGATTTAATATTAGATCTATAAGTGAGGTGTTGGAATTTAAATAATGTCCATATAGTTTTTGGCAACTTATTTTTGCACAAATGTCACCCTAACATAATAAGAACATGGATTAATGTCTAACCATGGTTCAGAAAAAAGAAAGAGTTACATGTCATGGTCTATATTCTGTATGGAGATAATCCTGATATACAATATTAAGGAGGTTAATCAGGAATAACAAAATGGCCACACTAAACAGACTAAATTTCTCGATGGAGACAATCTGACTGAAAAATATATTATAAGGTTTTAAAAATTTGGCAATGGAAAAGGTACACAATGACATAGACTGCCTGGACAAATTACAGTTCAACTTCAGGAATCTAAAACCAAGTGGAAGTAACAAACAACGCTATCTCACAAAACATATATTTGATCCACCTAACAAAAGTTCCTTTGGAACAAATATCAAAAGCATTGGCATAATATTTATTCCAATGGGAACAATTTTTACATGAAATAAATATATTATAGTCTTTTTTAATACACATATTACTTTTGCATTCATACTAAGCCTATTTCATAATTTTTTTGCAAATAAATGGGATTTTATAGAAAGAGAACCAAAATTTCTATATGACCTTCCTATTTAATTTATTTGATTTCCACAATATTCTTTGGATAGGGTGGGTATCTTTAGATTGCACCTTGTTCTGATTATTTGATTTTGGATAACAGATATATATATATATGTAATTTCGATTTCTATCATGGACAAAAAAGATAATTGAAGGATGGGTGTCTTCAGATTGCGCTTTGTAAATTAATTGAAAGGTATTTCTCACAATGTCTTATCATTTGTTGTATCTACTACAAAGCAGAAGATAAAATTGTATGTTAAAGCTTATCTATCTAAATCAAAACATTAATCCGTAAAGGTTAACGAGAAACTTGCATATAGAACACCCTTGCACCAAAAAATATAGTACGATCCCGCAAAAATTTTACAAGAAAGAGTCAAATCAAAGAAATTTTGAACTCATAACACATAAAGACATGGATTTTTTCATTTATTACTTAGGCACTTTCCTCATAAACCCACCATAAAGTACAGATTATACAATAAATAGGACAGTATCTAACAGAAGCTGTACACCCCCTCATTTCCCAGGCATTTTTTATCAACATCAAAGATTCTGTGCTATTTAATATTACATGGACAACAAAAAAAAAAGACAAAATAAAAGGATTCCATTTGAAACATTTGCTGGAGGTTCACATGGCCTGCAATACATTAATTTAGTGCAAGCACCCATTTCAATTTTTTGTTGGGGATTATAAAGTATGACAAGCCCACTACAGTATTTTCCATCCTGAACCAATTTATTCTTAGGACAAACTAAAACAAGAGGCTCTCAAGAGCCTGTTAATATGTTCATGGCTGATAGCCACCTTGCTTTTAAATACTGACCTGCAAAGTCTGCCAGACACAAATATGAAGGGAACCATCAAAGGACCGTTGTGATTAAGTTTGGTTTCATTATACAATTTGTGGCTTCGCAGAATGGGGTCCAGCCATCTTGGATGAGGTACAGACCTGCTGGATACCTTTTTTTGGAGGGATCATCTAAGGACTATTGTAACTAAGTATGGTTCTATCATTGGCCTAGCAGTTTTTGGGAAAATCTTTTAATTTGTTTTCCATATAAGTGTCTAATGTTAAACTATGTTCCCTATCAAAGCCATCTTGATTGATGTGCCGACTAATCAGATACCTCTTTCAAAAGGAACCCTCTTAGGACCATTGTGACAAAGTTTGGTACTAATTGGATTAGTATAATCTGAAATCTTTTTAAATATGTTTTCCATGGGATCCAATATGAAACTATGTTTCCTGCTGCTGATCATCTTGGATGAAGCACCAACCTGCAGATACCTATTTTGAAGGGACCATCTTATCAACAATGTGACTATGTTATATCGTAATTGGTCAGGAAGTTTTTTTAAGATCTTTGATGCGTTTTCCTTTGGGTCCAATGTTAAACTATGTTCCCTGTTGGGATCCACCATGGCTGAGGTGTTGCCTGCTGAAGGTCATCTTGGATCATGTATGGACCTGTCTGATACTTTTTTTGTTGTTGAAAGATGCCCATTAAAGACAATTGTGATCATATTTGTTTGTAATTGGACCAATAGTTACTGAAAAGAAGATGCTTGAATGTTTCATAAGGTCAATGTTGAACTATTTTCCTAGCCGACAGCATTCTAAAATGAGGTATATGGACCTATATGATACCCTTTTTGGAAAGAACCATCTAAGGACCATTGTGACTAAGTAAGAATATTATTGGACTAGTAGTTAAGATTTTTCCTTATTTCTATTAAAGTTTCTTTATTACTTACTACATGAGGGCTGAAATAGATGTGATTAATACATTTATAGACTGCTAGTATGAAACAATTTGCTCACAGTCTTCATGATTAGAGTATCTGATTCAGTGTTGTGATGGTTGGTGTATTTGCTCAGTCTTCATGGTTAGGGTATCTACCTTAGTGCTGTAATGGTTAGAGTATCTGCCTCAGTGCTTAAATTTTTGGTGTATTTGCTCACAGTCTTCAAAGTAAGAGTATCTGCTTCAGTGCTGTAATGGTTGGTGTATTTGCTCACAGTCACAGTCTTCAAGGTTAGAGTATCTGCCTCAGTGCTGTAATGGTTAGAGTATCTGCCTCAGTGCTGGAATGGTTGGAATATTTGCTCACAGTCTTCATGGTTGGAGCATCTGCCACAGTGCTGTAATGGTTGGTGCATTTGCTCAGTCTTCATGATTAGAGTATCTGATTCAGTGCTGTAATGGTTGGTTTATTTGGTCACAGTCTTCATGATTAGAGTATCTGATTCAGTGCTGTAATGGTTAGAGTATCTGCCTCAGTGCTGTAATGGTCAAGTCTTTATGGTTAGAGTATCTGATTCATTGTTGTAATGGTTGGTGTATTTGCTCACAGTCTTCATGGTTAGACTATCTGATTAAGTGTTGAAAATGTCGGTGCATTTGCTCTAAGTCTTCATGGTAAGAGCATCTCCCTCAGTGTTGTAATGGTTGGAGTACTGTGGATGTTCTTTTATTCGTGGTTTTCAGCGTGGGTACTTAAATTCATGGTTTCGAATTCTATACATTACAGCTCTATGGGAAAAATGCCTTTCGTTGGGATCTTAATTTTGTGGTTTTAGCGAACCACGAAATACATGAAAATTGGAACCCCACAAACAATAGTACTTTCACAGTAATTGCTCAGTTTTCATGGATAGAGTATCTGCCTCAAAGTTGTAATGGTAAGTTTTTCTGCTTCAATCTTGAGAAGATTTGAGAATATGACTCAGGAGTGTTATGGTTGGTGTATCCTTCCTCAGTGGTTTTATGGATGATATATCTGTCTGAAAGGTGTTTATCTGACTTAGTGCTATAATGATTAGTATATCTGCCTCAGTTGTGTATTGGTTGGTGTATCTGCTCTCTGTATGTTGATCAGTGTATCTGCCTCAGTGGTGTATTATTTGGTGTATCTGCCCTCAATATGGTGATTAGTGTATCTGCCTTTGTGGTGTATTGTTTGGTGTATCTGCCCTCTGTATGGTGATAAGTGCATCTGCCTCAGTGGTGTATTGTTTGGTGTATCTGCTATCTGTATGTTGATCAGTGTATCTGCCTCAGTGGTGTATTGTTTGGTGTATCTGCCCCTGTATGGTGATTAGTGTATCTGCCTCAGTGGTGTATTGTTTGGTGTATCTGCCCCCTGTATGGTGATTAGTGTATCTGCCTCAGTGGTGTATTGTTTGGTGTATCTGCCCTCAATATGGTGATTAGTGTATCTGCCTTTGTGATGTATTGTTTGGTGTATCTGCCCTCTGTATGGTGATTAGTGCATCTGCCTCAGTGGTGTATTGTTTGGTGTATCTGCTCTCTGTATGTTGATTAGTGTATCTGCCTCAGTGATGTGTTGTTTGGTGTATCTGCCCCCTGTATGGTGATTAGTGTATCTGCCTCAGTGGTGTATTGTTTGGTGTATCATGGTGATTAGTGTATCTGCCTTTGTGGTGTATTGTTTGGTGTATCTGCCCTCTGTATGTTGATTAGTGTATCTGCCTCAGTGATGTGTTGTTTGGTGTATCTGCCCCCTGTATGGTGATTAGTGTATCTGCCTCAGTGGTGTATTGTTTGGTGTATCATGGTGATTAGTGTATCTGCCTTAGTGGTGTATTGTTTGGTGTATCTGCCCCCTGTATGTTGATTAGTGTATCTGCCTCAGTGATGTGTTGTTTGGTGTATCTGCCCCTGTATGGTGATTAGTGTATCTGCCTCAGTGGTGTATTGTTTGGTGTATCTGCCCTCAATATGGTGATTAGTGTAT
>MJUU01045088.1:280410-299741 GCA_002080025.1 Modiolus philippinarum
AATTAATGTATGATCATTTCTAATGTAGAAAGATGTTATCTATTTAGTCCCTAAAAAGTTTCATTTGATCCAACAAAAAATTAAGCCTAAAATCAAACTAAAATTAAACCTTTCTAAAGCTCTATTGTACTCCAGGTTGGCTCAATTTAGACAGATGTTTAGATAACACAACATGTTCGGTTTAAACAGATGTTCACATCACACAACATGTTCGGTTTAGACAGATGCTCAGTTTGACACGAAGAAATCACAAAAGATGTTCAGTTTAACAGGTGTTCAGTTTGATACAAACGGATCACACAACCTGTTCAGTTTATAGAGGTGTTCAGTAATAAGGAGTCTCAGTGGTATTATTCTGCCATTTTTGTCTAATACTTGTTCATTTCAGTTTCATCCATAAAGATATTTAACATACCAGTTATTTAAAATTTAAAGACAGTTCCAAAGTAATTGAAATATTTATTCCATATCATTTTACATCATTTTCATAACAAAAAGATGAGCTAAAACACACTTGCTTTAAATCTGTTGCTGGATTTTCAGAATACAGAAGTTGTGCAAGGGAGATAATTTGATAAAAGAATTTCACACATAGATGTCACTAGAGAAATTAACATTTCGCAATTTATCTTGGTTATTTTTACAGTGACCCCTAATTTTGATTTTTTTTATGTGTAAACTTTATAATGATCTCAAAACACATGCAAATTTTATGAACAAAATCTATATTGATTTTTCAAGCTATCCTCTCATATAATCACTTTCCTTATCATTTCTATGTAAAATCCTTAAGTTTTCAATTTGAAACAATAATGCAATTATATTTCTACACAGAAAATTTCAAAAAATTCTATAATAGGAAAATAATACCCTGCAGACAAATTCAAACAACAGAATCGAGCAATATGTTTGGTTTGGAAAGGTGTTCACTTTGATTCAAAGGAATCACACATGTTTATATAGTTTGATACAAAGAGTTACACAACATGTTCAGTTTAGGCAGGTATTCAGTTTGATATAACATGCATGACATTTGTTCAGTTTGATACAATAAGATTACAAAACATGTTCAGTTTTAGACAGGTATTCAGTTTGATACAAACAGCATCACAAAACATGTTCAGTTTAAACAGCTGCTCAGTTTGATACAAAGAGATCACACAACATGTCTGGTTTGTTCAGACGTTCAGTTTGATACAAAGAGATCACAAAACATGTTTATTTTGATACAAAAAGATAACACAATTCATCTGGCTTAGACAGACTTTCAGTTCCATAAAAGGAGATCACACAACATGTTCCATTCAGACAGGAGCTTAGTTTGATACAAAGAGATCACAAACATGTTTAGTTTGATACAAAGAGTTAACACAATTCATCTGGCTTAGACAGACATTAAGTTCGATAAAAGGAGATCACACAATATGTTCCATTCAGACAAATGCTCAGTTTGATACAAAGGGAACACTCAGTATTTTCAATTTATACAGATGTTCAATTTGATACAAACAGTTTCACTATAACTAAAGTCAATACATTATTTCAATGCATATTCATAAACATAAGAGTAATTTTGAAGTATATTTAAAATTCCACCAAAATTGGTTAATGTCATGTAGATGTCAGAATTTACTTCCAATTAAATATGAGCAAAGCTCAATAATATCATACCCCTGCTCCCCCTAAAAAGATCAAATCAAATTTTTGAATAGATGATATACAAGGGCAATGTATATTAACATTCTGTGAAATTTTCAATGAATTTCATCAAGTGGTCTAGGAGGAGTTGTTGCCACAAAGTATCCTATGGCGGGCGGAGGAGGAACGAAAAACGAATGAACGGACGAACGAACACCATGATCAAAATACATGTATATCACCTGCTAAAGCGGGGGGAACAATAAACAACGCCAGACATTAACACTAAAAAGACATGCCATTGTAGTGTACTGGTCTTCAGTAGAAGGCCTAAAGAGAAATTTGACCAATTATTTATTTACTTTCCTCAGTACGTAAATGGTGTTTCTTCAGTGGGGTGATATTTCTGGTATATTTGACTGCTCTTCTGTCTTTTGAATAGCTGCTTATATAGAATCATAAGAGGTATTTCAAATATTAACCTAGTGGAAATAAGACATGCAATGTTTGAATTCCCTCCCATGTATAATTGATCGACTCTCTTAAAAAAAAACAAAATACTTGGATTTTGCACGAGTTCAATGGAAAAAACTTAAGAAATGCAGACAGACAGTGTACCTAGCATAAAAACATTGAACTGAGAACCAGACAAGTAACTGCATATTTTAACGTATTAAACCAAGCAATAAGGTATAGGAAATTGAGATTACCCCTGATAATGCTGACAGGGGTATGAATAGAGTTTTCCTTACTGTTCACTCAAAGACTGCTTACATTTATCTTAGTGTTAATAATTCTGTTACGATTCTTGAAAAATGCCAATATGTAGTCAAAAGAAGCATCACTGAATATACTGAATATCAATTAATATCAGCACATTTAAAAAGCAACTGGAACCAACCCTGTCTTACAGAGACAAGTTTCCACATAGTTTCAATATATTTATCATTCCCAACACATCTCTGCAACTCAAAAGTTTCATTTATTTCAATAGACTCGACAATAAATTAAATCTATATACATTTCAATTTATTTTTAACATGATTTTCATTTACGATATAGTTCTTTCAATGCCTTCTCAATAAAACTGAGAACTAAAACATGAATTAATCTTTTTGCCTTTTAAAGTCAGAAAACCACTTAATTTACAAGATTAATTTATATTCCCTTCAGTAATATAAACTTTCTGCATGTAAAAATGAATGATAATACGAAATGTCATGATCATATTTACCACCCACACAATACTAAGGGCAAATTTTGAAATGTCACAATTTCCCCCCAAGCAACATTTCCAAAATCTAGCTAATGCCATGTAACCCAATGGCAAAACATATTCATCTGATACAAAATGTATCAGAGGCTTACATGAGCATGAATCAATCACACTGCTCAATACCAGTTGTGTAACCATTTTGCATTTCAGACTTGCACTCATGGTTGAAAACTATGGAATATTTTTCCAATAGACTTTGATCTAATGTAGTCCTTATCTTTGATTTATGATAATCTGTAAAATCACACATTTCATAAAGAACATATGAGTACATCGGCAAACAAATACCGAAGTATGAAGGAGGAAAGGGGGAAATCCAAAATCACAGCAATTCACATCCAGAACGAATTGAGGTGTAGCAATTTGCAATTTTCCAACAGGTTCAAATTTCAGACTATTATTTGTTGTGAGGCCCATAAATGATCATATTCAATAGTTTTTTGGGGGGAACATTTCTTCCTCACCAGCTCATTTAATAAATTGTTTATTAGATGTAAAAGTTTATGTTCTATATGGAACTCAGACAGGTGATTGTGGCCATCTTGGATTAATGGTTGGTACCAAAATAAAAATATGATCATCATGTTCCTAAACTGTCAAGTAAATTCTTGAATTTTCTCTTGTTTGCTGAAAAATATTTAAGACTGGATCTACTTACCATTTCACGATGGTTAGGGTAATATGCTTGCTCTATTAATGGAAAATTCTCTTTACCCAATTTTTTTTGCAGCTTCACAAGTTGTGCTAACTGAAAAAAGTCAATATATGTAATTAGAAATGTCAAAGTTAATAAAATGCTCTCAGTGTGTAATTGTTTTAAAGATTTCATGATTTATTAACAATAAAAATTTAGACCCTGGCAGAAGTATTGGAATCTTGACACTATAGAGTAAGAAAAAAAATCTTGTACATAGGCGACCTTCAAAGGTGAATTCTGAACAAAGTCTTTCAGTTTTAAAAGTTGTCCGTTCAAATTCACATTTCAATTGTCTCTGTTAGAAAACAAGAAAATATTAAAATATATCATCATGCTGCTTCCATTTTTCTTGAGTATCTTTCCACAAATTAATGTGGTAAATTAAGACTTCCAACTTTACTCTACTCAACATCTGCATTCAAGTACTCCCCTATCTAAGCCAGTACACTCTCAACACAACCAAATTATTGCAGACAGATGTGGCAATTTCTACATACCCCTTAATTTTTGCTGTTAGCCCTGGTGTGTGTGTGTGTATGTGTGTGTGTGTGTGTGTGTGGCGGAGGAGATAAGTATTGGCATATATGAATTGGATCATAATAATAGGATAATATGGTAACTAAAATTACCTTTCGGAATCTTGCATTATATAGTAATATCAAGCATAATATCAATGATAAAAATAAACCAAAATGACCAGCCGCAGATTAAATGATAAAAGGCTTCCTATATTTATAGGAAAAACTTGAAAAGATAAAAAGAAACTTCTTGCACAATTATTTAAAGTCTAACAAACAGAATTTCACAAATAGGACTATTCATGAATTTATGCATCTGTCTATTTTTAAACTTTTTTATTTGGCTCTGCAAGTATCTGGCATAAAGTATANTTGCAGCAAATTCATGGGACTTGTTTTTTGCAATGACTCTTTTAAGGATTTTTCTTTCAATGTCATCGTAACAAACAGGATCATGGGATCAGAAAGGAACATTATGGCCAAGTTAGACTCTTTTTGGCAAAGTTGAAAAGAAAGGATTCTCAAATATAGGGTACAGCAAAGTAGTTGCAACAGAAAGGATGCTAAATTCCACACTAGCAGCCATTGAGGATAAGACTTCAATCTTTTTAGGAGATCATCTCATGATCATTGTCCAGCTGAGGCAGTTCAAATGTATCTGACTTTATAATGTTAAATGTTTCCTGTTAAAGACTTTGTTACAATTATTGTGTTATAAGAATTAAATCCCTCAAAATGACATGATCATACAAAATTTGTGACAAAATTTCAGATGTGTATCATATACCAATGCAGACTGAATGATAGAAGGGCAGACTGACAGATATAAGAAAATATGAATCTAACACGGGTGGGTGTGCAAGACAAGGAAATCTCACACACCGGAGGGCAAGATTAAGGTTGTCTCTGACAAGGCTACGCCGGGTCAGAGACTACCTAATCTTGCCAAAGGGTGTGTGAGATTTACCTTGTCTAGCAAGCATACACGTGTTTGATTTGTTTTCTCACCCTGCCAACACGAACAGGCAGTTGCTCATCATTGGACATCATGTTTTGCACTATCAAGCATAACGTTGTAATTCTGTTGACATTAAATAATTCAAAACATAATACATTACACAATTATTTACTTGGCTTACTATGGCTTTTCACTTGTGATTACTTATATACTAAAATTGTTGATCTGAAATTTGACCTTCCTGACTTTTGTTTACTTACGGGAGTTACGTCCCCTTTTAATGATGTCATAAGATTCGAGCAGGATTTTTGAATGTCAAGTATTACGTTATTTTCAGAATTATCTGGCACATATAATAGGTGTCAAGAGTTAAATACACAGTTTTATAAGTCGACGATGTTGGAAAATGTGCTTATCTAAAAAGGAAAAACAGGAAGACAAGTGCAATTTGAATGTCAAGCGGACACAAAAACCACGGGAAAAAGATCCTGTAGGTGTTCTCACCTAGGCGGGTGGGTGAGACGGAAAAATCTCGCCGAGGCATTGGCTACATAGAAAGCACTACAGGTAGGGTGAGAAAAGCAGTTTTCCCCTTTCCTTCTGAGCAGGGGATATTTAGGTACTTTTTTTCTAGGATTCCATGGTAAAATGTACTGTAATTAACTTAAATTCGCGAGATTCCTTTCCAGCCAAGTTTGCGTGTATTAAATTTCACTGAAGTGAGTGCTTTCCTTATAACTTTAATGTTAAATTATCACATTTGGGGGGGGGGTACTTATTTTTGCAGAAAGTTGCTGACCACGAAATCTGTAGAAATAAGTACACCCCAAAAAATAAATACAAGTACAGTAACAACATATGTTAGACAAGAGAGGCTGAAAAATTTTGTTCTAAGAGTTTGGCTCTTTTTATTGGGCAGGTATACAGACATTCTACTTGCGTTCAGTGCAAAAAAGCTGATTATAAATCATTGAAAATATCTAAAGCATTTTGTAAATGCTATCTCATTGGGACCTTGATAGGAAAATTGATTCTTATAGTTAGAATGGTATATTTTATCCACACTGAAGTACTCAATTATATATTTTTTATCTTGGTAATTTCCTCTAATGCATTATGCAGGTTCTAGATAACCTTCAGTAAACCTCATGTGTTAAAATGACAGGACAGGAGAATATAATTACAAGTTTTTAATATCAATGATAAAAAACAATACACCGATTTTCAATTGCAAGTATAATTACTATTGCAATAATTTTCTTGTTTGGTAATTTCATCATTTATTATATCATAAAATTGATAGTATAATTTTCTTGTAATAAGCAATCAATATTCATCTCAATTTAAATTTCTATAAATGTTGATGATTGTTTTTAAGACACAAATTTACATAACGTAACTATCTTCCAGACATAACAGGAAATCTTTTATTAAATTGCTGGAAATTTGAATATACATTTTTTTATGCATCAATTTTCTCTTGGTTATAACTTGGTCTTCTTTATATCAATGGAAAAATCATTCATTGTCTGTTCAAGTCTTTATGAATAATGAAGTGTTTTCCGAAGTTTGCATGAGCAAGAGCTGTCATCCAGGAGCAGCCAATTACACACCAACTCATTGACCCCTGAATCAATATGGAAAGTGCAAATTTAAGTGTGTTGGGACACAATTCAGGTATGGACACAGTACAAGTGTGGAAATCAAGTACAAGCTGCGAAAAATAAGACAACAAATTCATGTTTCACTACATTTTGTAATTCCACATTTTGTCAAAAAGAAAGTACACATCTGACAGGACTCAAAATATGATGTTCCTTACAAATAACTATATTGATGCTGCATGCCAAGTTTGAAATAAATCACAAGAGCCGAGAAAAATGAGACAGAGAAAATTTCTAGATGAAAAGATTGATGGACAGACATAATACAGTGTTTGTTCAAGTTTTTGTGAATAATGAAGTGTTTGTACAAGTCTGAATGAATAATGTGTTTTGTAAGTCTTTGTGAATGTCCAAGTCTGAATAAAGAATAGTGTTTGTACAAGTCTGAATGAATAATGTGTTTTGTAAGTCTTTGTGAATGTCCAAGTCTGAATTATATAAGAATAGTGTTTGTACAAGTCTGAATGAATAATGCAATGTTTCTTCACTGAAGTGTTTGTCCTAGACTGAATGAATAATACAGTGCTTGTTCAAATCTTTGAGAATGATGACATGTTTGCCCCCGTATAAATGAATACAGTGCTTGTTCAATGATTATCCATATCTGAATGAATAAAATGTTTTTCCAATCTTCATGAATTATGAAGTGTTTGTCCAAATCTGCATGAATAATACAGTGCTTTTCAAATCTATGAATAAAGAATTTTTGGTTCAAGTCTGAATGAATAATAGTGCTTGTTCAATTATGAATGAAGATTAAGAGTTTTATCAAATATCTTTTTTTTTCAAGTATGAATGAATAATACAGAGTGTGTTCAAGTCTGGTAAAATTGAAAGATGCAAACTTCTTGATATTAGGCACAACTTAACATTGTGTCCTGTCCACGTACAAAATATCATGAAATTCTGTTGAACAGTTTCAAAAGATTGGGCTATGAGGAGTAACAAGATGATAAAAGGCAAGGTTGTAGATTTATGTAATATGCCACTTGGAAAAGATGAGGAGATGACAATTGGCAATTTTAAAGATTTATGCAATATTCCACTAGGAGATGACAAGATGACAATAGGCAAGGTTGTACATTTATGAAATGTTCCACTTGCAGGAGACGAGAAGACAACAGGTAATGTAAAAAGATTTATGTAAGATTCAAGTAGGAGATGGCAAAATGACAAAAGGCAAGGTTGTAGGTTTAGGAAATATTCCACTAGGAGGAGATGAAGAGATGACAATAGGCAAGGTAGTAGATTTATTTAATATTCCAATAGGATAGGACTCATGACAAAAGGCAAGGTAGCAGATTTATGCAATATTCCAGTGAGTCGATCAAATAACAAGAGGCAATGTAAAAGATTAATGTAAAATTCCAATAACATATGATGAAATGACAAAAGGCAAGGTTGTAGATTGATGAAACATTCCATTAGGAGGAGACGAATCTCAGATGGTGAGCTGACAAATGTCAAAGTAGTAGATTTATATTACATTCCTATAGGAGGAGACAATAAAATGTATGCAATATTCCACTCAGGACAGAGGAGATTATGAGATTATGAGATGATAATTGCACTAGTTTTAGATTCCTTAAGAGATTACAAGACAACAATAGGCAATGTTGTAGATTTATGTTATTTTCCACTCAGGAGGACACAATGAGAGTAAAATAAGAGGAGATGATGAGTTGACAATTGGCAAGCCCGCAGATATTTGTATAACTGAATAGGAGAAGATGACAAGATGACAATGGGCAAGGTGTTAGAGAAGGTAAAATACACGTCTGATAGTCAAGATTTTCATCTGAATTTTAAGTATACCATTTAGCTTTCATCCCTGATAGAATAATGAAGATATGTTGATATGAGTAATGTTGCTGATCATAAAATGGTGAATCTATATTTGTTTAAGTATGAGTGAATCCTTTAGAACGTTTACCAATACTTCATTTCTATACCTACAATACCCAGAACACAATGAATGATTAAATTTCAGTAACATAAAAACCATTACCAGTTTATTTTTTTTCCTATGAAATGTAAAAATGACTAATATTTGTCTAATGGGAGTAATAGAGACCTTGATTTTCTCTTTTAATTGCATTTAATGCAAAAATATTTTATGTGTTTTTACTTTTAACATAACCAAGTTAGGAACTGCTAGAATACTGCACAATTAACTCAATACATTCATTCATGGTTTAATTAGAACAAATACATCAATATTTCATAGATGATGTAGAAGTTCAGATCTAAAACAAACCAAAAGGAGATACAAAGGTAGACATACCTATCATTTGAAACAAGGTTTTATTGTCCATTGTGTATGACCTTACTGGTTTACTAGTTCCTATTGTGTAACCAATTTATGGCCTGGGGAGGTTTTACCTTGATAAAGTATTACCTTATAGAAAGATAAATCTATTTAATTAATGAAAGAAAAAATGACAATTAATTCAAATTCCCTTTATTTATACTGCAATATTTATTTTTGAATTATGTAATTTTAAGAATTTCAATAAAGTACAATATTTTTTCATTTAATGTAAACTATTTATAGTCCCTATTTTCATCAACAGATCAAGGTAAAACCTCCCCAGGCCATAACAGATTGATATACAATAGTATTGTTGGACAATTCAAAAGGATCCTGATTGTGTTGATTAGTTAACAAAAGCAATCCACCAAAAACTTTTTCCAATCTGTGTTGTAGTCCAGCAATACCAGTTGCTCAAAAAAATAATAGGTACAGCTTAATCAAATTGTTAAATTGGTTACACAATAGGAACTAGTAGACCGGTAAGGTCATACACAATGGACTATAATAATAGAACTATCCTGACTACAATCCATACCTTCCAACTATCCCTATTTATGGCAATTATTCTACCTTCCTTAACAAAACATTTATTTAATCATTGTATCAGGGTGGCAATGTTTTTAAGATGCTAAAAATAACAGGAATGTGGATTTTAAGCCCCTCCCTTGAAATGTTTTATAGTATGTATGGAGTCATCCTGAGTATCAAAGCCCTCTTGAGCAGAGCATTTTCAAAAGTTGGTAGGTATGCCACAATCACTGACTTTTTTCATTTTATATCACAGCATTAATTAAAAGACTTTCCAAACAGAAAAAAAATCCAAGAACTTAATGTCCAAAATCAGGAAAGACAAGAGTCTCCCATGAGCCTGTATTTACTTACCCGGCCTTCAGTTACCAGGATCAAGCTAAGATTCTACCAATTATGCCAAATGAAAAATAAAGGGATATGAGGGATATGAAGTTAATGTTTATGACGCAAAGTCAATACATAAAGTGCAACCAAGCAATTGTTGTTCTTTATCTTGAGTCAGCAAGGACCCTAGACATTTCAGACACAAATTTTAATTGGGTGTGTCCTAGGTTAATTGTGACTAAGCCGACTTCCAATTGGCAAAGTAGTCCCAGAGGAGAAGATCTTTGCACTTGATTTCGGATAAGGTTCAATGTTTAACCATGGTCCCTGCTGATGGCCATCTTTAATCAGGTGAGAACCTGCCAAATAAATTTCAAATCTATGAAAAGAAGTTAATACATTAATCTATTGTAACTAATTGTCTATTTTTAAGCTATTTATATGGTATAATGATCTCTTCATTAGATCACATGGTATGCCTTGAACATATAATCTGAATGTTGCCCTTTAATACTTACAACCCATGGTCTGTCTTGGAAGTTATATATAGAATGTAATGAGTTGATACTTGGTATATCACCATATTGGAAACCTATTAATATACTTCTCCAGTCTTCTGAGGCGTCTCGTACATACTGGCGAATTAATAAAAAATCGGGTTTGAATGATCTGAAACATAGCAAATGTAACATCAGTACTTTATTGGCAACAAAATTTTAAATGTCAGTTCTTGTAAATTACAATAAGATATTTATAGAATTTAATACCAGGAGTTCTCCTTGTTTTTATCTATTTTTTTTTCTTCAGGAAGTTCTATGACAAAACAGCATAAAGAGATCTCAATGCACAAAAATTTACTGTGTGTCAAATTATTGTGTTTTAACCCTAAACACAACGCCATATTTGCAGTTTAGCACATAAAAGTTATGGAAAATAGTCCTTATCATCTAGAATACAGATCAATATGGGACAATGGTACAGAATAATCCATTAATCTTAGAATCATTATAAAGTGTAGGACCACATCTGGTTATATGGAATAACTTTGGAGAACAAGACCAAATGAACATGTATGCTAAAAATTTGGCGTATCATTTTCATGAAACAGTAAATGCTACAGATTTTGAGTTGTATGGGCAGTGGTTATCCAAACAAAATACAAAGCTCTCTGGCCAATCAGCTAAATCAATTTAGCTCGAACTCCCTTATTTATGCTGTACATTCTACCCACAATATCAGTTGGCATTAATCACAGTGTAATTATTAATACAGCAGACATCAAGTTTCATACATCGAAAGAAGATAATTTTTTTTTTTTGCCTTAAAAACATTTTATGTTAAAAAAAAATTCTATGATAAATGAAACTAATTGAATTTTTTAGAGAAATGAATAATAAGAGCTATCTTTTTACTAGCTGTAAAATTTAATTAAAATTTGATAAAAATACAGAATTCTTTTTCAGAGTTGTAGGCCTAATATCACAAGTACTGTTCTCTTTTCAGTAATTCAGTTCCACTCAATGTGACTTGTATATCTACAATAGTACCTGTATCTAAGGATGATGGTAAGTAAAGGGAGATAATTACCTAACAACTTTAGTTCCACTCCGCGTCACTTGTATATCTACCATAGTACCTGTGTCTGAGTATGATGCTAAATTTATTTCTTTAAATTCTGCCTGTAATGAATAATAAAGGGCTACGCCGAGCGCAGCATGATACGACCGCAGCATGTCGTCCACTGAAATCTGAAAAAGTGTAATTTAAAGCGAGTATGGACAAACGAAAGAGCTTGACACAATAATTAGAAGGACGCAATAAGGAGATTGACCCAGAAATTAGCTGGACACAAACTAGGGAAAATAAAAATTAGCCCTTATGACTCCTTATGATTCCTCTTTGACCCTTTATAGCGCAGAAACGGTAAGAGCTACGCCAAATCCATTGACATACTGCTGAAAGCTTATATCAAGAGGAATCCAAAGAAAAAAGACCATCAAAATGCGATGAAAAATAAAAATTTTAGGTAATCTACAAATTTGCAGTTTTGGCCCCTGTGAGCCCTTATAGCACGGAAACAGTAAGAGCTAAGCAAAATCCGTTGACATAATACTGAAAGCTTACATCAAGTGGAATCCAAAGAAAAAAATCCCATCAAAATCCGATGAAAAATAAAAATTTTAGGTTATCTGTAAATTTATGATTTTGGCCCCCTTCGGCCCCTCATAGCTCGAAAACGGTAAGAGCTACGCCAAATCTGTTGACATACTACTGAAAGCTTACATCAAGAGGAATCCAAAGAAAAAAATCCCATCGAAATCCGATGAAAAATAAAAATTTAAGGTTATCTGTAAATTTATGATTTTGGCCCCCTTTGGCCCCTCATAGCTGGGTAAGGAAACAAGTTACCAGAATCTAAAAGTAGAGTGCTATGTAAATTTTTCATAAGGAATCCTTTGAAAAAAATTGCATCAAAATCGGACTAAAAATAAAAAAATTAAATTTTTGAAATTCGCCCCTTTTGGGCCCCATTTATCTCGTGAACGGTACATGCCACGTGAAATCCGTTGGCAAACTCCAGATTGGAAATTTTCTAAGGAGTTTACTGAAAGAAACCCCATCAAAATCCAACAAATAATAAAGATTCTACAGTCAAATATGTGAAAACACCTAATTTAACCCCTTTTGGCCCCTTTTTTTAAAACGGGTGGGGCCACAATGACCAAAACTTACCCAAGCATTCCTTTTGTGCCAAGGAACATGGTGTAAAAATTTCACAAGGATTGATCATCTGGAACTTCAGTTATTGGCCCAAAACAAAAGTGTCTACAGACGACGACAACGACAACGACGACGACGACGACAGCACCATACCATTATACGACCGCAAAAATTTTTGCGGTCGTATAAAAAAATGAAATCTATAGGAGTGGACTTTAGGTACTTACTGGTCCAAACCGAAATCAATTTTAAACCTAATTCTAGACAAATGCGAAAGCCAAACAACCAATGATACTAATGATGCAATTGGAAGTAGCATTTCTGCAGTCGGATCTTGTATAGTTGTAAGGAGTTTTGAGGGAATGTTGCCCATTTTCACAGAATGCTCAGACAAGTCAAACATATGTTAACCAGCATCCTGTCTTGGAATACCAAAGAAACTTACACAACATAAAAGTTTTAAAAATGATTTTATTGTACAGTTTATTTTTCATCAATTTTAATCGTTTGTATGACCTAGTACTTAATGTTGGCTACTGTATTGTACCCAGTATTTAATGCACTCTGATGATATGCTGAAAACACTGGAACTAGTGTTCATCAAAACCTAGTTCCTTGTACTGTAATAGATAATCCTAAAAGTAAAATCTTTGACTCTTTTTCATATCATATCATGCCTGGACAAAATAATTATTAAGACTCTATGTAGGTTCGATTACCCATTAATCAGTTTAACCATACTACTAGCTTTTGCTAGTGCTAGCACCAAGTCAAGCTATCCTGAGTTCCTATCATTGTTTACTTTTGTTTATGTTTACGTTTGTTTTTTCTTGTGCAGTTCCTTGGTACATTGTGGAATATAACTGTGCTTTTTCAACCATTGTAGGTGATTCCTGTTATTTTTTTTATTTTATTTCTCTTTATTTTGATTTTGCAAGTCAGATCTTAATTTGTTTGTATGCTTTAAATGCCATTATCTTTCATTTCATTTTATGTGTCTTTGTTTTTATGCTGTGTGTTTATTTTATATTTGGTGAAAAGCTCAACAAAGCTTGTGTTTATAAATGTTGCAACCATGCCGAATTCAAATAAAAATTTCTTTGTCTACAAAATATATGACTTTCTAATATATTTTGCATATGAATTAACTGATACTGAGTAAACCAGAGGTGTGTTCTTTTAACATGATGGAACTCAAGATTTTTAGGCATAATTCAAAACCAGTACTGGAGTGTGTAATATTGAGTTGAACCAGTTGAACCAGTTTCTCATAGAAAGCAAGTCTTAGTATTGATGTATTCCCATTGTGGAACTGTAGTTCTTATGATGGATAGACCTTGAATACCAAACATCAATAAACTATGAAATTTTCAATACTATACCAGACATATAAAACCAGTAATTTACTTATTTAGTATTGAAATCAATACATTGTATTTGTAATAAACATCTATTTATATTCCTGATTTGTAAAAGACATTTTACAGAATAAAAAAAAACTATTTAAGAATTTTTTTATTGATGACTCAAAAAGTGTACTTATTGAATTCTGATTTCTTTTTGTCCAATGAAGTTCTGACAATACCAGTAAAACATAGGAACACAAAATTATTGGTGATGAGTTGATTCTCTATTTGTAATATACATTTTAGAACATATACATAAAGTAACATTGATTCACCATCAGTCGTGTCAGTTGGGAGGTTTTATGTCGCCAATATTTCCAATTTTTTATTTATTAAAGCATACAATACACACAGGATTGGTGATTTCACAAGAAATAATAACAGTGATAATTTAAGTTTGAATTTAAAAATTTTGAGGAATATTAGAAATATGCTTTCTCCTATTATATTCAAAATATTATATTCCAACCTGACATTTCCCCAAGAATTTGTGCAAACGTAAATGATGGACGAACAGACGACATGCAAATTATACTTTAGTCCAATTATCTCCACTCCATTACACTGTTTTGTCATCTAAATATAATGTTGAGCGAATATCATTGTTTGTTGTTTTTTTTAGCATATGACTACAAAATATGATCAAATAAGAAACTAAAATTGACATAAAAGTTATGTTTCTTGCTGTTTAGATCATATACATGCTCCATTTTCTTTCCTCAAACTGCCTTTGCTTTCCCTTCAAGGTCTAAATGCGTTAATAACTGCCATGACAACAAGAGTTGTCAGAAGACAACATAGCTTGCCGGGGATTAGAGTAACCGCAATGTACAATTAATTTGAAAGTTATACATTTTTGTAATTGTAATTTGATAAATAATTTAAATGTGAAAAGAAAGCCACATGTCAAACAGGAACTCCCTATCACTAAAAGAATAACTTCTATAACATGGTTTAAGTTTTGGTTTGTTTTTTTAATTGCCCTGAGGGCAATGTCAAGGTCAAAATGTCTCCAACGATGGTTCCTCCAAAAAGCTCTCACCAAAGGGAAGCATTCTAGCAATCTACCTTATGTAACACAAGTAATATATGACAAATATGATTGACAACCAGCCATAATTCTTTCCCCAAGCGACCATATTCTTTCTAGCAGACAACATCATAATTCTGTGATATAATACAAAACACAAAATGGTATGTTAATCCAGAAATATACATCAAAGCCATTGCAAGAAATTATTTATCTATATGGAAGCAATATAAAGGGGGGGGGGGGATTTATACCATTTCTCCAACAGACCTATTTTTTTCAGAAGCAAGCCCTTTGTAATGATTTCTTCCATTATTCAAATATTACATACCGGTATAATGTACAAAGTATAAGGTGCATGTCTAGATCAGGAGAAAAAAATATCCTGCAAATTCGTTTAGAATATGAATTATAGTTTTGAACATCTTTCAGAATAACAAACTGAATTAACCATTGAGCTATTTTAGCTCAGGGAACGTCGAAAACCTGCAAAATTGAAATTTAAAAAATTCAAATGAACTTTATAAAACCAGAGGCTCCAAGGAGCCTGTATCGCTCACCTGGTTTTTAGTTACCACAATCAAGGTAACATTGTAAATTATACAGTTGATCTTCAGTTTCTCAAACTTTCGTAGCTCAAACACCTCCAATATCTTGAACTGTTTTTAAAGTCTGATCATGTTTTACTATATTTCTTTGTTGGGCTTTTTTGACAAAAAACGTTCTTACTAAGGACCACTTTCGAAACCAGTTTTGAGGTCGAGATGTCATTTTGTAAATGGCAGTCAACAAACAATTTTCAACATCGGTTTTGAAGTCGCAACATCAATATCTACTTGGAAATCAAATTTCATTGAAATCAGACAATGTTGAATTTTGCCGCCTTTTTTGGCGGCCATTTTAAAAATGGCAGTCAACAAACAATTTTTAACATCAGTTTTGAAGTAACGACATCAAGACCTATTTGGAAACCAAATGTCATTGAAATCTGACAATGTTGAATTTTCCAGCCTTTTTTGGCGGCCATTTTGAAAATGGCGGTCAATGAACAATTTTCAACACCTGTTTTGAAGTCGCAACATCAATATCTATTTGGAAACCAAATTTCATTGAAATCGGACAATGTTGAATTTTCATGCCTTTTTTGGCGGCCATTTTGAAAATGACGGTCAAGGGACAATTTTCAACATCAGTATTGAAGTCCCCACAGCATGGCAAACATTTCATCAATTTACACTTGACCTTCATCTTCTATAGTTTTGGAAATAAAAGATGAAAAATACGAAAATCTTAAAAATTCGGTGAAAAAAGGGCAATAACTCCTACAAGGGTTTATGGATTTTCTTCAAAATTTCAGGGTGGGTAGATCTTGATATGCTGAACATTTTTGCAATTTACACTTGACCTCTGTCTGTTACACTTTTTTGAAATAAATAATAAAAAATGCAAAAATTTTGAAAATTTAACGGAAAAAGGGCTATAAGATGGGTTTCAGATATTCTTCAAAATTGCACAGTGGATAGATCTCATCATGCTGATCATTTTTACCCCATGTCAGATTTTTGATATCTGTAACGGTTTTCGAGTTATTAGCCAAAAACTGCAATTTACCCCTATGTTCTATTTTTAGCAATGGCTTCCATGTTGTTTGACAGAGGGACAAACTAAACATCATTTTTAGAAGCCATACCCTGATGATGATTTAGGCCAAGTTTGGTTTAATTTGGCTTAGCGGTTTCAGAGGAGAAGATGTTTGAAATTGTTGACGGACGGACGGACGACAGATGCATAGTGATGGCAATAGCTCACATGGCCTTTTAGGCCAGGTGAGCCAAAGAAATTAGAGCTGGTCGCCGAATGGCAGCCAGGTATACCCCCTCTAATTGAACCCTGAATCAATATGGCAAGTGTAAATTTTAGCGAGTGTGGACCCAATACAGTTGTGGACACAGTACAAATGCGGACACAATACAAGTATGGACAAAATGATATACCTCCCACCTTTTTTTCTGAAAATATTAAAGACGAATTATTGCCCCTTCAAAATTTCAGACAGCAACCATATTACTTCATGCACATCTTAAGCATGTGTACTAAAACTGTGCAACAAATCATCAAAATCCATGCAGTGGTTCAGGTGGTGTACTACAACAGTGTAACATTGCATCAAAATTCAAGCAGCCGTTTAGGAGAACTTGCGCTGACAAGGTTCGCCTCCCCTCTTTTTCCAGAAAAATTCAAAGACGACTATCTCCTCTTCAAAATTTTGGGCAGCAACCATATTATTTCATGCACATCTTCAGTTGATGTAAAATTTCATCAAAATCCAAGCAGCCGTTTAAGAGAACATGACCTGACAAGGTACATGGATGGACAGACAGACAGACGGACAGGGTGATTCCTATATACTCCCAAACTTTGTTGGCGGGGGGTATACAAATTGAGCAAATCAGTATTTTTTCTTTAGACCTTGGAAATATCATTTGGCTAGAAAATCATCATATTGTTCCTTATATCATTTAACCGTTAGAAACTTAATTTCAAATTTCATTGAGTCCGTTTTTATAATCAAATAACCTCGATAAATGGATATGATAAGCAAGTATTTTCATTTTCTCCCATGTAAAGTAGAAATCTAACATAGAAGATGGTATCAGAAAAGTCGAAATTCAAATGCAAAGATAGCTTGCTGAAAAATAAAGTAAAAACAAATTTGTGATGTTTCTTTATTATTTTACTACAACAGTTTTTTTTTTTAATATATTCCCAATTCGCAATTATTATAAGTCCCTTGGACTGCAGCAAAACCCCTTTATAAGGCCAAAACCTGGTTATACAAACAGAAGGGATGAAAATTACCAGGGGCACAGTATAGCCCAGGACCCCTAAAATTTGGCCTGGGCTACTAGAATTTTAAAACCAATAGCCCAGATTGCTACTGAAATATCCTGAAATTTTGGTTGACAATATAGAACTGGTCTAGCAAAATATTGACTGGGCTATTGATTCCCTTTGACAGAGACCATGGTGGCTAATATACCAATATCCTGCAAACAGTATATTATAATGAAGTTTCACCACATTTATGTTTTCCCTTTATGTGAATAAAAATTATCACAAGGTCCCCTCTCTCTTTCAGATGTTGTATGTCATTTCGTGCCAAAACAAATCAAAAATACAGTAAACTATCTGTTTAATCAAGCAAATCATTTCTAGTACTACACATCCTCTTAATCTATAGCAAATAAATTTATGGATCTACTCCTGTTAAATGCTAGTATTAGAATATCATAAATTGCGACAAAAATCAACAAATATTCAAAATAAATCCATCAAAATTAGAACACATAATAGGATTGTTCAATAACAAACCAATATCAGCTGCAGCATTTGTGCACTTTGCAGAAGTTATGTGCAAAAAATGTGTGATTTATTGTTTACTTTAAATGTGCTAACGGATAAGGGAATTTTAATGGTAACCATTCATTAACATGTTAATGCTTTTCAAACTTTGCTTGCTAATACAGTTCTAAATGTAGTTCAATGATTCATTGAACATAGCCAGATTTCCAAGCGTAGCTATTTGTCCGCCGCTGCTGCAGTAAAGTGGGAGTGCAATGCGTTACAAGGTAAATGGAAATGTAGAGGTACTATTGTATTGCATCCACAAAGTGGACCTGTCTTGCAGTATGCATTAAGTCGATTAAGTCCATAACTCCCAAAAAAATAGTGGCATATAAATGGCGGCATAATATGATCAAGTACATATGGTGGCAAACAATCATACAAAATTTTCAGCAAAATCCGTTAAGTGGTTTCTGAGGAGTTGTGTCCACAAAGTGGACCTAAAGTTTTCCTATGTTGTAGTATGCATTAAGTCGATAAAGTCCCATAACTCAGTAAAATTTTTCGAATAAAAATGGCAGCATAATATGATCAACTACATAAGGTGGCAAACAACCAAGCAAAATTTCAGCAAAATCCCTACATCGGATTTTGAGGAGATTCTTCCACAAAGTCTTCCTATCTTGTAATACACATCAAGTCGATAAAGTCCCATAACTCATGTAAAATTTTTTGAATCAAAATGGCGGCAGGACATGGATTTATCTAGGATCTCGTAGGGGCCGCTAATCGGACCCTTTCCCAATTGGAAATACCCTCTATTTTCCCCAATTTTGACCTTCAAAAATCCCAAAATTGAAATTTCCCAAATATAAATAAATAAAGGGCTACGCCAAGCGCAGCATGATA
>MJUU01045090.1:51973-70726 GCA_002080025.1 Modiolus philippinarum
GAACCAAACTTTACAGGAATGATGTATGGAAGGTCCTTTACTTAGTTTGCCGAAATTTTTTTGATCTGCGAAAAAACATGGCCGCCAGTGCAGAACATTCTTTTACATGGACCCCTATGGGAAAAGCATATATTGACTATCTCCTCTGAAGCTACTGAAGCAAATTGAACCAAACTTTACAGGAATGATGTATGGAAGGTCTTTTATGGAGATTGCCGAAATTTTTCTGATTTCTATAAAAAATCGCTGCCAGCGCAGAACATAGTCTAACATGGGACCCTAAGGGAAAAGCATCTATTTGCTATCTCCTCTGACGCTACTGAAGCAAATTCAACCAATCTTTACAGTAAGGATGTATGGAAGGTACTTGGACCTGACGAAAAAGATGGCCTCCAGTGCAGAACATAGTTTAACATTGGAGCCAGGAATGAGATAACCATCCTTATAATCATCATCTCTGAAATGTATAGAAGGTCCTTTGCAAAAATTATTCATTTCAATAGGATCAGACAAAAAACATGGTTGCTAATGAAGAACATAGCTAAACATTTGCCCCCAATGGTAAGGAAACATCTTTTTTAGTCATGTATGACGTAGAAGCATTTTGCCAGGTGAGCGATACAGGCTGAGTCTCGGAGCCTCTAGTTATAAGAGTCCATATATCAGATACTACATCTTGAAGTAGAATTATATTTTTTAGGGCCCCCCATCAAGATGTGGGTGCTCTATAGTTTTCACTTTGTCTGTCTGTCCGTCTGTCCGTCAACAATTTTGGAGGGAATGATTTGAAATTTGGTCTGAAGCTTGGAAATGATGAGTTGTATTGTGTTAGCAATTTTCAAGTTTGTTGGACATCCACTTCCTGTTTGCCGACACTTTGATTTTTTACTATAAATCAAATTTTCCGTCTAAGATTTCTTGGCTTCTACTGGACGGAATGATTTGAAATTTGGTCTGAAGTTTGGAAATGATGAGTTGTATTGTGTTAGCAATTTTCAAGTTTGTCAGACATCCACTTCCTGTTTGCCAATACTTTGATTTTTTACTTTTGCCAATACTTTGATTTTTTACTATAAACCAAATTTTCCGTCAAAGATTTCTTGGCTTTCACTTGATGGAATGATTTGAAATTTGTTCTGAAGCTTGGAAATGATGAGTTGTATTGTGTAAGCAATTTCAAGTTTGTTGGGTGCCCACTTCCTGTTTGCCCATACTTTGATTTTTTTAGTATAAATCAAATTTTCCGTCACAGAATTCTTGACTTTTACTTTAGGGAATTATTTGAAATATGGTCTGAAGCTTGGAAATGATGAGTTGTATTGCATACGCGGTTTTCAAGTTTGTAAAACGTCCACTTCCTTCTTGCCAATACTTTTACTTTTTACTGTTAACCAAATTTTCATCATAAGATTTGTTAACTTTTATTGGCTTAAATGATTATAGCTAAGAAATGATAGGGTTTTGTAAAACTTCAAGAAATCACTATATCCAGCAAATTACTGTATCAACTTATTTGTGTGTCAAACAGAATTTAAATCCACACTTTACTGAAATTGACTTTTGCCCAAGAATTGCGGGGCACTTCCGACAACGCCAGTTTTCTGTATCTGGTGTTGGTACAAGCATCTTGGATAGTTTTCAGGTCCCTAATGTGAATTACATGTACGTTACCTTGACATACAGTTGATGCACGAGTAGCAGGTTCAAATCTTGGATACTACAATTTGTTAAGGACTCAATAACTAACCACCCCAAAACAAAGATATCACCCTGTCTACCTGTCTGTCTGTCTGTCCATCTGTCCATGTACTTTGTCTGAGCATGTCTGAAGTGACTCATTACAAAGTTTTAGTACACAATTGGAAGATGTGAATGGAGTAATATGGTTGCTGCTTATATTTGAAAAAGGTGATAATTCAGCTTTAGCCCATTTAGAAAGTAAGGGTGCTGAAATCTTTTTTGGCTTTGCCACAGTACCTTTAGTAATTACAAAAAAAAACAAGACAAAACAAAACAAAAAGCAAAAAAAATTCAAAAAATGGGTGATTTGAATACGTGTAGCTGTTGTTTGTAATAGCTCCCTATTCATGTTTTGAAAAAGACTGTTACTTCTTTTGAGTATTTTTTTCCATATTGTGCATGTGATAAAAAAATATTGAAATCTATATCTTTTCTGTGTCTTATCTGTGTCTTGTCCAATTATTTCATTATATGATGAAATACATGTGACAAATTTCTTGTGTACAAGGAACGCAAACATAAGTTATGTTGTGATATTAAAAGCTTGGTTTCACTGTTGACCCTTTCAACTAAGAGCTATTAACTCAATTTTTGCTGCATTAAAATGAGCTTATATACTATTTACATAAAATGTTGTAAAATTGTACTAAATATTCACAAGTTTTCAATAATCGATGTTGTTTTGGGGAACTGAAGCTGATAAAAACCTATAATTGGGAATGGAAAACACTGCAATACTCAAAATCATATCAGAATGTTCTGATTCAGTTCAATTTTTATTTTGTGCTTGTATTAATTTAATGATGTAGGATTATCTGCAAGTATTCCTACAAAAATCACACTATTTACTGGTCTATCTGTAGATATACCGTAAGGGAAAAAAGTCATGGAATTATAAATGCTGCTTTATTTATGTTACATTTAAAAAACACTTAAGGCCATGATTGAGTGACTTCCTCAACAAGACATACATGTATATCAGATGAATATTTATATACAAGACAAAAACAAAACAAAACAAAAGGAAAAGAGAATTATGCTATCTGGCTCATAATATGAATGGCTTACAACTTTTGATAAAAATCTGTAGGATTCAGTTGAAAACAAATACTTACACAATGAAACAAAGAATGCAGTTGTACACATTTGAAGCATCTAACCTGACTGTCAAAACTGCCTCACAAAATTTACTCAGCTATTGAATTTCCCATATAAGCTTGAAAATTATCAAATTTTAGTGCATTGAAAAATAGTTAATACTTTGAATGATTGTAAGCAAAGGATACATTTACAAAGCAAATACATTCCAACAATCTAATGCTGCATTCACACGTAATACGAATTGATTCGCTTTCGATGCGTATTAAACTAATGCGTACTAGTTTTTGGTTTACCCAAAACGTATCTGTAACATTGCGTTCACACGTAATACGTATTGAATGCGCATCGAAAACGTTTTCGATACGTATTCGATGCGCATTATATGTACGTCTGAACGCGGCATTAGCTTTAAAAGTGAAAATATGACCAAGTGCAAGGTTTTAAAGGAGAAAGGATGGTTACCGATACCTTTAGAAGTTCTCTCATAAATACAACATGCTCTCACAAGATATACACAAAAACCTTTACAATACAATAAATCAAAGCTCTGATGGAGCTGAAACTCTACATGTGGCAAAATTTTGTAGTCATCCAAAGAACTGCTGCATAGAAAATAAAGAATTATTATGCTTTATTGGCATTAGAAAATTGATTTGATCAAGGGGAACAGAAAGTACAATTTATCAAAAGTGAATTAAAAAAAGTCACAGGCAATTCCGTAATGATATGAATATGATCAAAACAGATGATTCTCGTACGCATATGGGTGTCCAGTTCCGCTCATGTTCTAAATAGCCAATGGAGGTAAACAAATACATTCGCTGATTTGAGAACTGATTCAATAAACACAAACAGAAAGTACAATTTATATATTAAGATATTCTGTAATAAGTGAAAATAATCAGAAGGTTTGATTTCATATGCTTGTTGAATCCATTGCTATAAATAGGCAATACACATGACATAGGTAAACAAATGTTATTTTCAGTAACTTTGGTATTTTGATATTCATCTTTGACAAAGTTTTACGCGACATTATTACTGGATTTATCCCAAGATACAGGGATGTAAATACTGTGAATATTTATATACTGTATGTTAATATCAATTTTATATAGCAACACCGTCACTATTGGACTTTAATACAAAAAACTGATTTTGAAAGAAATTTATGCACTATATTTGATCGGAAGCATGCAGCTCTTTAGATACATTAATAACCCTGTCTCTCACGTCACAACTCGCAGATGGTTTTAACAACTCTCCTGCCTACGGCTTTTGAGTTAAAAAATCCTTTGGGTCACAAATATGTCATTATATTTGAATGCATTTAAAACAGGTTAGTTATTAATAGAATTGCTCAAGTTTACATGCTCCATTGTATTTATGTTATGATGGTGTCAAATAGATAAGTATGATCTCCATATTATTTACATTTTAGCCAACAACTCCTGCATCCACAAAAGATTTGGGAAGATGGAAGCCCCAAGATGATTTAGCACTCATAACAGCTGTCCAACAAGTAAGTCTGGTAAACTCTTCAAAGGTCATTTCAGAAAACTCTCAGATGATTAGAAAAAAATGTTGTTATGAGACTTCTACAGTGAGTCTTTTTTAAACCTAAACCTGACTAAAGTGAAAACTTATCCAAATTGAATATGTGGCTAGATCCTTTCTTATCAATATCTATTACGAACCTATGTAAACTGAATACCTGTCTAAACCAAACATAATCTTTAGGTTTTGGTTTGACAGGGTAATCGCTTAGAATGTTCTTTTTTAAAAATGAATTAGTCATTGGATTATTCTGCCCTGTTCCAAGGATAAGGGATATAATGTCTTACCTCTGTCAGACTGTTCTCTCTAATTTCATCTTTCACATATAAATTTCTGCGTATAAAAGACAATCACATAGAAACTGATAAGAAAAAAATATCCAAAATTACAGACCCACCTAATCCACCAGTACACAGATACACATGGACCTGATTCTGAACGGTTATAAATGTAACTTTTCCATACCTTTGTCTATTTTTTTGCTTTACTCAACAGATTTGATATTGTCAAAATTCTCTTTTAAAGTTCCTTGTTTAAAGAAAACTGCTAAATGCTTCGATAACATGTTTGTGGAAAGAATATGAAATATTATAGTTTAGGTCATAACTAGCTGATGTCTAGATTCTTGCCATGAATTTTTTAGCCCCTGCAAAAATTAGATTTTATATTCATTCCTCATTTTTCATAAAAAATAGAAAGGTTTGGTGATAATGTAGGACTTTTAAAAAAAATATAAAGTATTCAAGTCTTAGTATCAATCTGGTACAAATCATTAAAATGCTTTAAAATTATATTTGTTGCTGAAATAATTGTAGTAGTTTAATGGTAATAAATTAAAACATACAAAATCTTTTATTTGTAAGTATGGATTATCAAGAAATTTTTTTAATTAAGATTTATTTTATGAAAGGGGAGATAATTTTCAAGATTATTTTACAATCACACTTTAATCAATTGATTTTTTATTTGTTTAAATTTTCAACCTTCAAAATATATTTTTAATTGTTATATAATTGTAATTATTATAAATCTGCTTAATTGGGGAGTAAACCTTTATATTTCTATATATGTTTAGTTCTGTAAAATTGAAAAGATAAAACATTTAAATTTTCATGTTTGGAAATGGTGTCAAATACACATTTTCTTGGGCTATGAAAATTAAGTTGTTAATATAAAGTTTTAACATGGAAAATGTTAACAATTTTTGTTTTTAAGTGATTTGTTTCATTTTCATTTACTTCCTATTAAAAGAATCATATTTAAATATGAAATAGAAGAAATTATATAAAATAATGTTTTAAAATACAAGTAGAATTAATTTTAAAGAGATGTAAAGAAAACATATGTAGGAAAATTCAGTATATGCTTATAAAATTTATAATCTCCAATAATTATATTAAAAGAAAAATCATAATTTTACCAGAAGTAAAAGTTTAATAATTTCATTAAATGTTTAAAATAATTTTAAGAAAATTTTGTTTCTGAATAATTGTGTTTTATTTGAAATTTTAGATTTTAATATACAACTTAATTATTTCATAATTTCTTTAAATTGTAATCAATTTTGTAATGATGTTTATTTACTGTTTAAATTAACACAACATGATTAAAATGATTAAATTAATCATGTTTTTATAAACAAAACATTTTAATTAATTAAGAAGTACTTTAGTTGAGAGTATTAGTGAGAATGAGTTTGTTTATTTAACAATTATCTCTACTCAGTTGTGCCAGGTATAATATCCAGATGTGATACAGGTGTCACAATTATCACAATATACCTACAATACACAACTTGTACCTATAGTCACTACGAAACTTCCAACACCAGACAGAGAGGTGTCAAGTCAATTGTTGTTTCCTCTCTAACTTGTATATTGCAAGTGTCAATTGCAGTTTTACAATCAACTTACATCTGAATCACAATAGACTGCCATTACACAAAGCTGTAAATCTATTGTTTTGTAGAATTTAAATCTTTCAAGTTAATAATTTGTTTATTGCAAGTGATAGGATGTTTTGATATCGTGCAATATGCAGATAAAGGTGTGAAGATTTTTACAAATGCTATAAAAGAGCGTGTGATTTTGTTACCATCATTATTCTATACTTAAAGTATTGAGAAGAAGAATCAAAGAGAAAATCTGAAGGTGAGTGTTTTTATATACTTTTTATAACATGTTCATAAAATGCCCTAAGTGTGTGAGAAATGTTTTGACTTGGTTATATTTATGATCCATTTAATATTTGGTCTACATTCATGTGAGATAATGTAAAAAGAAGTGAGTAGTGGCCAAAAACCTGAATAAAATACCAGTATAGGATGCTAAATTATAGGAATTTTCTGGTTCTTTAAATACTAACGTAGGCCTTTCAATAGGTAATATATTGCCTGTATTTCATTTGCCTTGCATTACCCAGCTTCAAAATGTCAAATATGTAAAGAAACTGATTTTTAAAAACTTAGCTTTTACAGTTTGTTTCTTCATTGATTTAATCATAAAAATCTCATAATTAAGTTTGACAGAATTTTGTTTTCATTTAATTTCTTTTTAACTGTACAAAAGTGAAAAGTAAAGTTATTTTGAAAATGTCATATGAAAAGATAACATTGATTCTGATGCTACTTTCACAAATTATTTGTGTATTTTTTAATAAAATTATAAAAAATAGATTAAAATGTTATCCATTACTAGATTTTGAATTTGGAAGTTAAGATCTCTTGCTGTATTTGATTCATTCCTATTTCTTTCACCCCTGTTAATATATTTTAAACCTGATTTCCATATTGTCAGATATTTTTTTTTCTAATAAACTTAATATACCATTTTTAATACAATAAACAATAGAAAATAACAGAAATCTTTTGCAAGTATTGAAATGAATAGGATGAATAGCAAGTATAATAAACTTGAAATAAGTGATTTCCCAGCAGAAAATTTTATATGAGAGTTGTCCCCCTTTTAGTCATATAAATGCTACCAAATTACCAGCTTAACACCTGAAAATAATCAACGCATAATTCTGAAAACTTTGTAGCTGTATGTGTAGATATGGAAATTGAGCATAGATTTTTGTGTAATTAGGCAATTTTAAAACTGGCATTTTCTCAGTGAATAATTTCTGTCCATGTATTTACCTTTCAAACTGTAATGGAGAATTTGCTACTGAATTAAATAGACCATGTAAGTGTACAATCCTTAGAAAATTTAAACAAAGTTTTTGTTGTGTATTAAATTTTGTTTTTAGCTTCGAATTTGGTCATATATACAACTTAAATACAGTTTGTAAGCATTACACTTAAGACTTGGCTTGACAGAAATTCTCAAAACTTTGTAAATTCTAGCTCAATTTGTGCTTATTTAAAGAAATATTATTTGTTTGAAAATAGACCATACAATAAATATATTATTGAAACAGATTGTCAGTACATCTTTTCTGGAATCCTGTAAACTAATAAGGATATAATGTCAAAAATTATTTAAGAAAGGATCTATTTCCATTTAATAGTGCTTTTTTCATAAATAGATTAAAAAAATTCCTTGGACATTTTAAAATATGTTTCTACGAAATAGATATAGGTATAGATTTGTTTCTTTTGCATGTATTTGGCATATTAAAACACCCAAATTTGCACTGTAAACATGGTTAACCATTTCAAATTGAATTTTAATCAGATAAAATTTGTACCAAATTATCTCCCTTTTAAAAATTTACATTTTGATATATCTTGAAGAAAATGTATATATTTACACCTGTATTTCTATTTTTAGAATAAATGCAGGTAGTTTACAATACACACATTGATCTATCTAGAGTATCATCTGCAATATTACAAAAATTCCCAATTTCTATCTTTCCACATAATTGTAAAAAAAATCATTATTTTGAATAAAAGTCTTCGATCCCAAATTCATAGTTTACATATATATTAGACAATATCATATACCAGAAAGTCAGTTCTTACTAGAAATATTTGGACCCCTGTATTGCCTTTTAGGAGGCTATTTTTTAATGGATAAATAAATGAAAGTAAATAACATGTGACAGTGACCCTAGATGCTTTGTTTTGGGTCGTTTTAACCTGGATATGGGATGTTGTCTCCTTGACATTTGCCCCTTTTCATATCAATCAATAATACTTCATTTCTCTCAAAACCAATTTACAAAGGTATAGAAAATACAAAAATAAGAATCATAATACAATGTGAAGTTCATAAATACAAACAACAGATTTCAGTACAAGTATCTTGATTTTAGTTACAAACCTAGATTTGAAAATTAACCAGACATACTGATATATCAATCTTAAAAATTTACACAACTTTTTTAATACTGATATTTTAAGAGTGTTAAATAATAAGCCAAGTTTTAAAATATTTGGTCTGTTATAATAATATCTGGATAAGTTCTGCTTTCTCTCCTCTGCAAATCTCTGCAAATCGCAGATCTATGATAAAATCAAATGCAAAAACAAAAATGCATTTAAAAAAATAAATCCTGGAAAAATACATTTTGTAAAATTATTCATACTACAAAAAATGTTACTCATATGTAATCATAGTAATTTAATTATAATGAATGGGTTCAGTGGTGGATGGATCCACCCCACCCCTCTTTCTTTTTGTTGGAATTTTTGTATTGTGCAGAATTTTTTGGAAAAAAGAGAGAACAATATTGCAGTATTTGGGTTTTTAGGTGCTGCACATTTCAATCACTAACATGTATATTTGAGGTCATAATGTTTTCAAATCTTTAAAATTGCAGGTTGTAATTTTTTAAAATTTTTTACATCCATTTTACAAAAAAAAAATATTAATGATGGGTTGGACATTTTTTATAAAGATCACATTAAAGAAACAATAAAAATTAAGGGTTGTCTTTGAAAAAAGAAATGCTAATTTTTCTAGTGATATTATGAATTATCTCCCTTACATAATTTCCATTTTTCCTTGAATCCAGCCACAGATATATAGCTCATGTGTTTACATTTATATTTTTAATGAAAATGTTGGAAAAAGAGAAGGAATAACAATAAATATTTTGGAATTTTCTTATAAATATTATATATGAAAGGAAAGGGGCAAATTTCAAAGCGACAACATCCCATCTCCAGGTTAAAACGACCCAAAACAAAGCATCCAGGGGTCACTGCACGGTCTTCAACACAGTTTTACTTTCTAAATGTATGAAACTAGATAATTCCCTCTATAGAATTTCTTGTTAAAACTTTAGAGTTATACCAATCCTGTGAAGCTGTGCATCTATATACAAAGTTTGATAACAATTTTAGAGATTTGATGAGTCTTAACACATTGTAGCTCATTTTGCAATTCCTTCCTAACTGTAAATCAAATCGATTCCAATCTTGTAAGATTACATAATGTACTGAGAGTATTATTTTACTGATATAAGAGCTTATTGCTCCTTCATAATTGGAAGTCAACTGCAACTACACTGTTTGAATATCTTGATCAAATTAGCAACATGTGCACCTAAAACATGGATTTTTTTTTTGCCTTAAAGATTTCAACAACTGTAATGTAAAATGAGTTATTCAAGCTTTGCGGCCATGTCTAGTTTAAGTTGTTTTCCACAAACTTCTATCAAAATCTCACAGAACCTTACATTATAGGTCAAAAAACCTAATTTAACATCATTCATGTTGAAAATATTTATTTATTTGAAACACAGATAAAGGGTCAATTGCAGCAAGACAACAATATGAACAGTATAAACTGGTAGCCAAAATCTTGAATGAAAACTTCATCATATGATAATATCTCACCGTTCTCTTTGACTCAAAGACAACATTTAATCAAGATTTTTTTTTGAAAATATGTGCTTAGTACCCCAAATAATTTACAGAAGATGCAATTTAAGGTGGTATGGGGGTTTAAAATTTTGCATCATTCTTGCACATCTGACAGAAAATGGAATTTACAATGGGAATGATGGAGAAATGATTTCAATGTCCTATGATAATTAAATTTAATCAAATATGCCACTTTTATTGGGCAACCATGCAGACCTTTTCATCAAAATCAAGTTCTATTAAGGGGAGATAATTTGTATAGAACTAACAGGAAAAATAAGTTTTTTGCCATTTTTTCAAAAATTAGTTTGGTAACAGAAAAATTTGTTCATGTAAATTGAAGGAAAGTATATTAGCTCCTCATTTACCAAATATAAAAAAAATTCTATCTGATGCAACTAAAATGAATTTAAATTTTGTGAATATTCACTTATTTTCCCTATCATTTTACATGAGAGATTTCATGCTAGTATGGCCATTGACCAATTTTTTTTTGTATGCCCTAATGAGAAAGCGTAAGTCATGAAAATATCATAAAATTCTATCTGACAATTTATAGACCCCATACCACCTTAATAGTCATGACAATGAAATCTCTATCTGACAATTTATATACCCCTGTACCACCTTAACAGTCATGACAATGAAAATTCTATCTGACAATTTATAGTCCCCTGTACCACCTTAACAGTCATGACAGTGAAATGTTAATTTAAGAAGTACACTGGTGTAGAAAAAAAAAAGAAAGCATTAATTTTTAGTTTCTATAAAATTTTCTTTCCAAAACTTTTCGACAAAAGTGGTACAGTTGTTGGTAAAAATGGTAATTTGCTAATGTCCTTTCAAATGCTTTTTAGTGGTCTTCACAAGATTTAAGGTGGCTAGGACTTTGAACATATTATATATTACACAGTTTTTTAGTGACCGAATATGGTATATACATGGTCAGTAAATTCTTATAATGGGCGAGAGCGTGTTATATTTAATCTTAGTTTGACATGAGATTAAAGATAACACATATTCAATAAATAGGGGCTAATACCATCAGGTCCAAACGCTTTATTTAATATTTATAATATGATGAATATCTTTAACATCAGTCTCAGTAATGTTATGTTGTTCAAAAATCTATTAGACGTAGAGACCTCATCATGGACTTATTTATCTTCGTCTGAGAGATTTGACTGTGAAGCAAAGAAATAGTTGAAAGCTTCGGCTTTTTCTAAATCGTTAAATATAATTTCATTATCATTTTTTAAGGGGTGGAATTTCATAATCAGTTTCAGTTTTCTAACAACATTTATAGTTTGATTACGACATTTTATAAACGCGGCCCATTGTTGAGGCAAGTTAGACCTCTTTGCTGTTTTATGGAGCCTTTTTCGTATACAAATAGACCTGCGAACTCATTTCAAGGTGGGTCGGTTTTGCAAACTGCAATAGCCTTGTTTGGAATCTTGATGTGTAATCTTGGGCAAAGAATTTAAATTTTACTGTTGTAGAGAGAACAAGTACACATTTTTATACGACCGCAAAAATTTTTGCGGTCGTGTATTGGTATGGTGCTGTTGTCTTCGTCATCGTTGTGGTCGTTGTCGTCTGTAGACACTTTAGTTTTTGGTCAATAACTTTAGTTCCAGTAGATCAATCCTTATGAAATTTTAAAATAATGTTCTTTGGTACAAAAGGAAGGCTTGGCTTAGTTTTGGTCATTGTGGCCCCACCGGGTTTCAAAAAAGGGGCCAAAAAGGGTTAAATTGGGTGTTTTCACATGTTTGTCTGCAGAATCTTTATTATTAATCGGATTTTGATGGGGTTTCTTTCAGTGTGCTCCTGAGGAAATTACCAATCTGTAGTATGCCAACAGATTTCACGTAGCATGTACCGCTCACGAGATAAATGGGCCCAACAGGGGCAAATCTCCAAAAAAATAAATTTTTTATTTTAAGTCCGATTTTGATGCAGTTTTTTTAATGAATTCCTTGTGAAAAATTAATATGGCGCTCAGCTATAAGTTTTTTGATAACTTGTTTCCTATCCCAGCTATGAGGGGCAGAACGGGGCCAAAATTGCAAATTTGCAGATTATGTAGAATTTTTATTTTTCATCGGATTTCGATGGGATTTTTTCTTTGGATTCCTCTTGATCTAAGCTTTCAGTAATATTCTAACCGATTTTGTGTAGGTCTTACCGTTTCCGAGCTACAAGGGGTCAAAGGGGCAAAAATTGCAATTTTTCTAAATATGTCAAATCTTTATTTTTCATCGGATTTCGATTGTATTTTTTCTTTGGATTCCTCTTGATCTAAGCTTTCAGAAGTATGGCAACGAATTTGGTGTGGCTCTTACCGTTTCCGAGCTACAAGGGGTCAAAGGGGCCAAAATTGCAATTTTTCTAAATATGTCATAACTTTAATTTTCATCAGATTTCGATAGAATTTTTTTCTTTTAATTTCTATAGATGTTAAGGTTTAGTTGATAGTACATATTTTGCATAGCTCTTACATTTTTTTCATCAGTAAGTGATCAAAACGGTTGAATTTTTCCCTATTTTGTTCCTAGCTAATAACTTTGTCAAGCTTTTTTTTGTGTTCATCTAATTATTGTGTCAAGCTCTTTACTGTGTCCACATTCACTTTAAACTACTTTTGTTGAAATTTCAGTGGTCGACATGCTGCGGTCGTTTCATGCTGCACTCGGCGTAGCCCTTTATTATACCCTGCCACACACAGTGGCGTGGTATTATGTGATACCCTCAGTCGTGTGTCCATCCGTCCGTCTGTACGTCCATCCGTCTGTCGGTCCCCCGAAGGTTTCAGACTGATAACTTTTGAATTGAATAACATACAGTCTTCAAACTTGGTATGTAGCTTGTTCACCACTAAACTCAGGTCGAGTTCGAATATGGGGTCAGAGGTCCAAGGGGTTCTGGAGTTATGCCCCTTGATACTTAATCCACCATTACTATTTTAGAAAATTAAAGTTACCTGTAAAAATCATATGAAAGAAATATAATTTGTTATGAAGAATCAAAATCTTAAAAAAATGTTTGTACTATATGAATAAGGCTTGTCAAAAACACTGTTGATAAAATTTCTAAAATGTCAATCTAGGTTTTCAGATCCAGTCTATAAATTTATCACTAAAAATTCTTCGTTTCTTGCGTGTCCAGGCATTTTGCTATAATGTCCTTTGACAGTAATACTGAACCCTGTAATGCATGAATGTTATATTTCCTCTAAATAACTCTAAATAACCAAGTGTTTACCTAATTGAATGGACTTTCAGTTAAAATGTAACTAAACATTTGTTTATTAAGATTTCAAAAACCAAAACAAATCAAAAGTGCTAATTTATAAGATAAATGATATCAAAATTTTGATGGGAAAAGGAATCCTCTAGATTTTTCATAGCATTTTTTTCACTGTAAAAACTATATGTAAATAGAATTTTATAGAAATGATTGTAGTGATTTTAGTGATTTTCACATGAGTCCAGATGAAGTACTTGAAAAAAAAATAATATCCATGATCAAAAAGTTCAATACCCTGTATGAATGGATGAAACCTGAATACACAAGTTTGTATGAATTTGAATGTTTGCAGTAAGTCTTCCAGTAAGCTTTATTTTTGATTACATAGTATATTATAGCAATGGTTATACATTTACAAGATTCCTATGTAATATGGTCCATTTTAAGCTCATATTAAATAGTATTGTGTCTGAAATTTAACATCTGAACACATTCAGAGAATTAATTGTTCTTATGTAAAATTCCTATATATATATGTCCAGATATTGGACTCCTAGAACATGGTTAAACATGAGAGACAAAATGAAATGCCTTCTGCTCAACCATTTAACCAATAAAAACCATGTTTGATCATGATCCATGAATGATATCTTTCAACAATTGTGTTTCACAGGTGCATGTACATTTTGTACAACCCAATTTCCCCTATAAGGTGAATAGTGATAGCCTACATGCCTGATATGCGGCATATGAATGAAAAATTTGTTTGAATCATTGAAGTGTTGCCTATTGTTGTTTATAAATGTTAAAATCTTGGTGTGAATCCTGGTTTAAGAGTTATATAGTACTATACAGGAATGTAATTCTTCTGCAGATTTACGGATTTCTGTGGGTTGGATCCTGCCTTTCTTATATATAATACATATGGTACTTTCCCTTAAGCTAATGTTTGGGTTAATTCATTTGGACTGATGACTAGATGAAACACATCCATCAGTGTAGGCTCTTGGTAGCCTTTAGCTTCTTAGACTCGTTCCATATATAGATATATAAATAGTCAAATAACTAAATAAATAGATAAATGGTTGGATAGAGCAGAACATTGTGAAAATCCAATACAATAGTTAAAGTCTTATTTATCAACCCTAAATTAATGCTAAATACTTGAAAATAATGAAAAAAATGAATAAGATCACCCCTATGGCGGAAGGCTGAAGGGGTCAGCTTATACAGACACCCCAAGTCGGAGTGTGATAACTAATGTACATCCTAGCTAATATATTAAAGGAAGGAAAACTGATTTACATTCTTAAAAACTATTTTCATGCTTTTAGTGTCATGAAATAAATATTCTGTACTATAATAATAATATACATATATGAAAAAGAAAGGAAATGGGGTAAATGTCAAGGAGACAACATCCCCAAAATATCCTTATTGTGCCCCACAACAATTCTTTATATATGATTATGTAATCCCATGAGTTCATGATAGTTAAGGTAGAAATCTAGTATAGGAGATGACCTTGGTTTGAATCCCATTATGGACTATGTTATTTTTCAGCTTTATAAAATCTGTCTTTAACATTTTAGGGATAGTAAAAAACAGTTCTCAAAACCTGGCCTTGACAAAAACAAATAAAAAGTAAAAATATCCTTTTGTTCTAACTGGGTGAGATTGTTTAGGTGATCCGACTCGGATCACCCCTGCTAGAACAAAAGAGCTGGGATGTAAATGATTTTACTAAGACTTATTAAGAATGCTGCAGTGCATTTTTATAAAATTTTAATGTAACTTTTAAAACAAATATTTCTTTCTTTCTCAATTTCAAAACTGAATGACTCTTTTTATGCCCCCTTTGTTAGGCGACTGGGACATTAAGCTTTACCCTTGTCTGTCCGTCCGTACCCGAAATTTTCGTCAAAGTTTTCTGAGCTTGTGTATGCAGGAATGATTTGATATTTGGTCTGAAGCTTTGGTATGATGAGTTGTACTGTGTCTCCCCTTTTCTAGTCTGTCGCTCATCTACTTCCTGTTTGCCGATATATTTGTATTCAGTTATTCAGCTGAACTAAACTGATTATACATGACATGTACCTATATCAATGTCTTATAATAATTAAATTTAATCAAATACTTATTGGATAATTATGCAGAATATTGAACTTTTTCAGTGAATTCCTGTTTTATTAAGGGGAGATGATTTATTAAAATTAATAGGAAACAGATCAGTTTTTGCCATTCATAAAATAAAAATGTGTGGTGACCCCCAAATTTTTTTCATGCAAATTAAAGACAGCTGTAATAATGTAATTGCTAATAATGTACCAAATTTTTTTAAAAATCTATTTGATGTAACTAAAATGAATAAAAATGTTGTTAAAATTTGTTAATTTTCCCTATAATTTGAACCAAAATAACTGATTTTTACATGACATGTATGGCTGGTGACCACAAATTTTTATTTTATTTTTGTACTTCTGTATACCAAACTGAAGTCATGACAATATCAGAAAATTCTATCTGCAAATAGTCTTAAGACCCCCATGACACCTTAAAGCTTTTCTGTATATGGTAATAATCAAAAGGAGAAAACTTTTAAAGAAAAATATGACTTATCATGCCTTTGTGTTTCATTATATCCTCAACTAATGAAGTTCAGGAGGTTAAATAGGAATCACTCTGTCCGTCTGTCTGTTTATCTGTCTGTCTTTTTCTGATATCAAACAAAAGTCTTCTCAGTAACCATTAATCACTGTCACTGTAAATTTTGTATACAAGTTTGAAATGATGTCCCATTCCACAAGTAATGATTTCAGGTTTGCTGGAGATCTTTGTAAGTTCATGTTTGGAAAGATATTCCTAACTGCATGACTAATACCTAAAGGTTTTCATATAGCTTAAAGTAGATCAAGTCTAATAAAAAAAATCAGGCAGAATTTTCTCATTTTCAGATACTTTGTAGGTCTTAACTCATAGGTTCAAAAAATTAAATAAAAATTATATGCCATCTTTTCCTGTTAACAGGCTTTGCAAATCAGACCAAAGTCCGTAATTTTTTAGGAACATATCTAAAGGATATATAGGGAACTCTGAGAACATTTAAGATAGATACACTTTAGCTATCTGTTGAGCTGAAATGTCTTAGTTTGATTAAGAGGGATAAGTATATGAAGTAGACAATATTTACAGGAAAAATGTAGCTAATAAACTGGAAAGTAAATGAAATAAATTTGTCAGTTTATCATCAAATTGAAAAGGCTGAGAAAAGGACATTTCAGCTTGAAAATCAAGTCAAATTTGCATATGATTGAGTTCCCTTAATGCACCAATTGAATGGGCTGTGTATTAGTGTAAATCTTCCTTAAACATAGGCTTTCTAATTCAACTCCTCCTAGATTAAAGAATTAAATTGAATGCACAAAATGTCAAGTATATAATGCCATTGTGCACAGCTTACTATTTTTTTCTCAAATTATTTTGTGGACCTTCTACTCCAATGGGGAGTAGTGGGAGTATCATTTTGGGCCACAGTACCTGTAGTTTTAATTTATTTTTGGCAATATAAACAATGAAACACTTCTTTTGCGAGTACTGTTATTTATGTACGAGGAAATTTGACCTGAGCTCAAGGTTGCATGCGTTGGACTAATAGACCATTTGCCAGTTTTGCAATCAACAGATTGAATTTAGCAAAACCCAAAAGGGAGGTAATTTTTGAAATATCTCAAGGGGACAGAATGGCTCCCTGCTTATGAAAACCAACCAAAATATAAATCATTTTTAATTAAAATTTATGATAGTTTAACCTTTAGCGTTTAGTCGGCAATATAATTCAAAATCAAATCCCAAATACCGCTTACCATTCTTTAAAGTGCTACTTGTTTCAAGTAAAAAAAAATTAACAGCTGTACGAACTTGAACTATCTTCTCAGGGACCTTTTATTTTTGAAAATATGCCGACTTACTGCAGAATATCATAAATATTGAGTAGGGAATTACTTTGTCCAGTCTGGCTATACACGAAGACCATACTTTAAAACAAATGTGCATATTTAATGTTTGTTTGTCCGGTGTAGGAGTTATTTCCCTTTAAAGGTTTGACAAAAAAAAATTTGACTAGAACTGACAAGAACTCCTGTAATTGGCAAATCATCTATTGCCACAATAAATTTTTTGCTATGGCTAAAAATATTTCACAGTAAATTTTTTTCTTGAATATTCTAGCTTCTTGATATGTTTATGAAACTTGAACTTGCTTACTTATTGTAAATTTTGACATAAAAATGTTGTAAGGATAAATTAGTCAGTTGAAAGTGGAAAAATATAGGTCATTTCATGTCTTATAATTTCCTCAGAATCCACTGTGTCAAATGAATGATCTGATATCAAATTGAGATTCTGTGTGATGATAGGATAGATTTCCACTGAAAGAGATTTTTTTCCTAGATATTGCTTTATTTTGGAAATGTATTGTAATTGCATCATTTTAAATCATTTTGGCTCACTTGGCATAGCCAAAGTGAGCTTTTGCCTTCACTTTGTGTCCATCTTCCATCGCTCAATTTCCATTCACCCATCTACTTCTCAGGAAACCACTGTGCCAATAGCAGCGAAACTTGATCATAATAGTTATTGGGTGGTTCCTTTCAAAAAGAGTGTTCGCCTTGTCTGCATCTAAGCCATGGCTGCCAGCAGAGAAGATAGTTTAACAATCCTTATGGGAATGCTTTTTAAATTCCCACTTTTAAAAAGACCGCATTACCAGTTGGTGCCAAACTTGATCACAAGAGTGTTGGGTGATACTTTTTGAAAAAAGTGTCTGTCATGTTAGCATCTTAATCAACTCGACAGCAGGAAACATTTCTTAACATTGGGCCCAATGGGAAAAGTCTTTCAATTTATTTTTCTCAGACACTATTGAACCAATAGGAACCAAACTTGGTCCTTCTTGTCCGTCCCTAGGTGGTTCTCTTCAAAAACATACAAGGGGAACATAATCTTTTTTCTTTTCAACACGGCGGGTGTCTAATAAGATGCAGGACATGCTTACTCTACCGGTGCATGTTTTTTTATTCTGTTCATGTTGTTAATTTTTTAGCTTGCCGGGATGAATGTCCGGAGAGCTATTGTCATACCCCCAGCGTCGGCGTCGGCGTCGTCAGCAAAAACTTTAACCTTGCTTGTGAAATGGAGACCTTAAGAGTTGGGATGTAGATATTTAGTGTGTAGCTTCCTTGCAATGAGAGCTTTCTTTTGGCACCATATTTGTAGACATTTTGACCTTG
>MJUU01045090.1:72135-82511 GCA_002080025.1 Modiolus philippinarum
AAAACTTCAATTTTGCTTCTAGAATTAAGTTGTTTTGTGATAGGGTGTTTATATTTCATATGTGACTTTCTTGTGAAGAAAGCTTTCTTTCGAATTTATTGTGCATTGAGGTTACTGGAATCCCCGGCGAGCTATGTTGTCTTCTGACAACTCTTGTGTATATGTGTGTGTCTTCATTTTCTTTTCTGTGCCATGCTCATGTTATGTCTTTGTTTTCTGACGTTGCCATTGTCCTTGGACATGGTTCGGTTCTCACTTACTTTACATTTGACCCCATGGGAACACTTTGAAATATCTTTTTCTCTGAAACTATGGGGCCAATTGCCACAAAACGCGATAAACATAGTTTAACCTTTGACCCCATAGGAACACTTTGAAAGATATTACTTTCTGAAACCACTAGGCCAATTGGCACAAAACTCAATCAAAATTGTTCTTGGATTTTCTCTTCAAACACTGCATGTCTAATCAAAATGGCTGCCAGCAGGGAATATAATTTAATCTTGCAACCTATGGGAACACTTTCAAAGATCTGCTATTTTGAAAACATTTGGTCAACCACACCAAAAATTGACCAGTAGCTCTGGGTCATATTCAAAATGGTGACTGGACCTTTGGGAACCCTTACAAAGGTCTTCTTTTCTGAAACTACCAATTGGAACGGAATTTGGCTACAACAGTCCTTTTTAAAGATAGTATCCTGCATGTCTGCATCTCTATGATGTGGGAAATGTAGTATAGCATTGGACCCAAAGGAAATACACAAACTTTTTCTATAGAACCAAAGACTGTACGGTGACCCTTAGTTGCTTTGTTTTGGGTCTTTTTAAACTTTCTTTTTCATAGTCCTTCGGTGGTCCATATTCATAATAGAGTCTAGTTGTTTTACTGTATATCCAATACAGCCACCAGCAGGACACATATAAACATTGGTTCCTATAGCAATGTTTTTCTTAAGAATGGTCACTCCTCAAGTTTTTGAAACTGTCTCTCACTTTTGGAATTCTCCTGTTTTATCCACCATGATGCATTTGAAAATTTTGCACACTGACCCCCACTTTTCTTTTCAAATTATGTTTGTACACATCTTGAATAAACTTTTGACAGAATTTGATGAAATTCTTGATACATCTTCATTGTATTCCAAAGGACGATTGCCTTTATGCAAATTAAATGAAAAATCAAGAGGAGTTCAGTTTCCTGCCAAAATTTTAAGCACTTAAATCTCAAAAACAGGCACCCTGACCTATCAATATTTTTTGCTTAAAATGAAGTATGATCGATGTCCTAATCAATAAAGATACTTATTTTAAAACCTTGATATAATGAACTTGAGGAGTGACCATCCTTAAGCCACTAAGCAGTTGGAACAAGACTTTATGATAACAGTCCTGGTCTAGGTCCTTTTGAACCAACATGTTAATTAAGGAGATGGGTATCTGTGATTTTAAAAATAAACGTATTAATAATGATTCTTTGATTGTCGAAACATATAGTTTGACATTTAACCCTATTGGAAAAACATTCAAGGATCTCATCATTTAAAAGAACTGGGACAGTTGGAACCATACTAGCCAGCGATTGTCTTAGGGTTGTATCTAGTAAAAAAAAAATGCCTTTATCCAGGGTAACCACCAATTGGGAAAATACTTTGACAGTGGAATTAAAATTGAAACTCCTTCAAAGATCTTCTACTCTGAAACCATTGGGCAAATTAGAACAATAGTTTGACTTGTGACCTGTAGAATATAACATAGATCGTATATATTAGCTGTGGTGTTAATGAGCAATACAGGCTTTTGAGAGCTTCTCTGTGAATGATTAATATAGACAAATGATGCTGTTTTCTGTTGTATGAATATGAATGATATGAAATTACTAAGCTTTGTTATTCTTTGTTTCAGATAAGCCAAAATGGATCAACCATCCGGTAATTACTGCCAGACTCACCAAGCCATGCTTAGTTGTCTAGAGACAGTTGTCAGAGATGTCCATGTAGACCTTACCAGCATTGACACAGAGGTCAACAGATGTCTACCACCTAGTCACCAGTTACCAGGCAACATGTGGACACCGCATTTCTTCAAAGAGCCAGCAAACAATGGGCCAGTTTGGACGGGGATACTTCCAGTAGTCGCAGAACTGACCAAGACACATCCAGTTGTAGACCATGACACATCTGCCTGCATTACCTGTATACCAGACCTGCCTACCTTACTCCTGACCTTAGAGAAAGAGATTGACCGCCATGTCCAGTACGTCAACTACATCCAAGAAAAAATGTCAACAATTCCAGCTGTTGCTAGTTCCAGTGTATCCATGACAACATCCAACTCAAAACTGATGCGCATTCCATCCATCAGTCGTAGCAAGATTCGTACCAATCCAAGTTTACCATTGCTCCAGCGGTCACCAAAAGTCTTAAACCTGTCAATAGATGGCAACGACATCACATCATTCAGTCAACAGGTCAACCACACCACAGATAGTTCCGAGTCATCTGATGAGTCATCAGTCTTCCACAGTAATCCACCATGTTTGTGCTGCTGTAATTGTATTGACGCTCTAGATTGGTTCAGTAACTCTGTACACAGCAAGATTCAGTTCCTGAAAAACCAGTGTAATGACCTCCAGACCAGACTTATGGCAGAGTTGAAGGAGAAAGAAAAAGAACTTATGGTACAACTAGCCCAGAAACGCAAAGCAAAGCAGACAGTCACTAACAACTTCAGACGTCTAGAAGGTTTGGGTATGCAAGGCCTTTCCATTTGCTCCAGTATCCAGATATTTGAACCAGTCAACAGTAACCAGTCCAAATGTAGCCATGACAACCAGACCAAAACCAGACAAGCAGCTGATGGACAGTCATGTGATGAAGCCAGTACCAACACAACATCACAAGCTACAACTACTCAGTCAGTGTCTACCAGTGAAGGTTCATACAGTCTTGTCACTGACACGTCATCTAGCCAAGCCATCCCTGCTGCTCCTGCTGCCAGCTTCTGTTCTGAACCAGACAGTACTCAGTTACCAGCCAATGAGTATGATGAGCCAGTCGTCAACTCAAAATCACAGCCAGAGTCAGCCATCTACTCAGTGTCAGTCGACCATTCTTACACACAACCAGAAACTGTCATCAACTCAGTACCAGAACCAAGCTTTCCAAGCTCTACAGCAGATAGTATACCAAACATCACACCAGATAGTCCAATGCCAGAACTACTAGAATTTCAACGTAGAAGGTCCAACTCCATGAACCATGCTGACAACACCTTCAAAAGAAACACCATCCGTAGACGCTCTAACACCATCAGCCACCCTGTGCCAACTACCAGCAAAAAGATGTTCAACGCTTCCGGTCCTTATAGTACCATAGATGAAGTTGAAGACGAGACTGCTGACAGCTGTCCTACTACGCTTCTTCCCACCTTACCAGAGACCAAATCCAGAAAGATGAAGAAGTCAAAGAGTTCCATTATGGTCCGTGCTACCAAACTGAAGAACTTCATCACCAAGAAATTCAAAAGAAAGAGTTGGGGTGGTACAACAACCAAAAAGACCATGTCACCTACATCAGCCCAAGCCAGTTCCTGTGGTGTCCAGTTCTTCGAGTATGACCTATCAGATGATGGTGTAGACAACAGCTCAGTTAACGCTACTTCAGATAACCTTGCAGATCTCTCACTACTGACTGGTACAGCAGATACATCAGCCTCTATTCCTGTCAACTACACAACAGCTATTCACCACTCAGAGATGAATTTTACAGCATCTTCTTCAAACCATGACTCCTGGCTACGCAACCAGATTGCCACCATAGAGAAACACCTCAGCAACTCAGTTACTACTTTAGAAGGAGACCAGTCAACTAGCCAACACGCAACTACTACTACCGGCAGAGTAATTCCAACAGCAAACCAGTATGCCAAACCATCCACTACTGACAAAATCCAGACAGCCAATGGCCATAGACTACTCTTCATACCATGCAGACCACCAGTCATTGCAGACCAAGACGACTTTTTCCATGGGAGTGTACCATTAGACAGTCTATCAGCAATATCCAGTATAGAGCCACTTGATCAGTCATCAGCCATGGTTAACAGCGTAGAAGCCACAACTGTTCTACCAAACACCAGCCACTCAGACCAACCATCCTACCACCCAGACAACTGGAGTAGCCATGCTCAGTCTTCACGTAAACGTTTGATGTTTGATGACCAACAAGCTACCAGCCAAGTTACAGATAGCATCTTTAGTTTCCATGACGACAGTAGCTTTGACCTCCATCAGGGCTTTGGTTCATACAGAAAGTTGCAGAAAATGGCCAGCACCCCACGCCATCCATCAGTTAGCCACAGAGTGATGCCACCTACCACACACCACTACAGAGGGTCAGAATTACTGAATCATCTTTGCCAAGAACACTCTTCTCAACAGTATCATCAGAACATGGAAAAGATATTCTGCTTCAAACCATACTTACTACATGGTCGATTATCCATCTCGTATCTACGTTACCTTATTGACAACTACCCACACAACTACAACGAGTTGCCTGGTTACGACTACAACAGCAAGTCCATCTCCATGGTAATGGTTTCCTATGTATCGTCACAGACCAGTAAGCCACACATCTTTGCACGTAACTTAGTTTGGCGGTTGTTTACCTTGCTGCAGCTGTATGGTGGAAAGACATCTTCTGGGCAGAACACCGACTCCTTAGACGAAAACATCATCATGGCTGTCAGGGATGCTACATACCATCAGTACAACGTTTCCGACCACGTCTGGCAGTACAAGTGTGTTACGTTCATTCACAGATCCATCAACGACTTGTTTAACCGTAAACTTCGTCATCCAGTGTTCCGTGCCTTCCTTCAACAGAGTGACTGTTAAGTGTATAGACAATCAAGTCTTCTGTGCCAAATGTTAGATAGAACATTACCAATTCTCAGTGCCAAATGCTAGATAGAATTTAATGAACATTGCCAATAGAATCTTTTGTTTGTTAGAATATATATAGACATTGAAATATTTATATAGACTGAAATCAACATATTGTTTTTTGTTGTAAACTCCAAAGATGTATTATGTTAGAAAATAGTCTTTGACCTTTGTAATTAATAATTGAGGTACAGTATCCACATTGAAAATAGATATGAAATGGGCAAAATAGATTTGAAATTTGAAGGTTTCATTTTGAGTAAAGAATTGAATACATTATCAATTATAAAAACATTGATTTTAAATTCATGTTTCATGTTTAAATACTAAGTTTAAGGAATTTTTATCAACCAGTGAAAAAAAAAAACAGAAATAAGAAGCAATTATTTATTGCGATTGCTAAGTTAAACCAATTTATAGAAATAGATATTTTTTTCAAAATTTTTTAAACAATTCAAAATTAAAACTGAACAATAGTATATTTAAGAAATTTCGCTTTTTCAAATAATGATGGATGTATATGTAGTTTTTTCTTGCTTTTTAATGAAGTATGTGTATATATTTAAAAAGATTGTTTTTCAGACATGTTTTTCACGGTAGGGCCGGATTGATGCAATACTTGTGTAATATATCTTTTTTCCTTTTCAAATTGTACCAAAATTAAATAGTTCTGTGAATGGAGCATGTACATAGTGTAATATATAAACTTATTTATTTTTTTATGTCATGTTGCGGTATTTAATGTATATTTATGTTTGTATATATGTATAAAATGTTTCATATATTAAATTATTTATTTTTTATAGTATTTGTTTGTTTTTATATGATGTTTTACAAAGGGTATGAGATAAAAGTTGATAAAAAAAAAAACCACAATATACTTGGTTTATGGCCACAATAAAAATATTCCTAGATTCTCATTCAAAATTTAAGTAAAAAAAAAGTAGTGTCAGAGAGACTAAATTTTTACATTTCATGTTTTCCAATATTGGAAAAATTTAAAGAAATTAACCAAAAATTAAAATATAAATTTTTTGAAGCCCTAAAAAAATTGGGAAGGGATGAAAATATAGGAATTTGTTTATTGAAGCCTAAATATACCAACAAACAAGTCATAACACTATTACCTACATACAGTGACATGATTATCTATCTTGTAAGCCAGAACCAAACCAAAACATGCTGATTTAAAAGTTTTGGACAAAATGAAAACATTGTGAGTGAGGAAACATGGTTTTTCTTTTGAAACAAGTGTAACATTATTGAAATAATGCAAAGATACTTTACTCCATAATTTGAAAAATGATAAGATTTTTCTGTGACTCAAAATGAAAACTGTAATTTACAAATTATTTGAACAGTAACGTCTCTATTCCATGAAATAGACATAATATAACTACTGATTACTCAATTTATTTCTGTGTCCCAAACTTTAAATCAGCATGTTTTATTTTGGTTATGATTCAGAGATCTATAACCTAATATGGTATCTTCCATCAAACAGACATCATGTCTTCAACAATGAGTTATAAGACAATAGACTATATCTGAGTTCTGGTATTTAGATTCATCAGTCGTTGTTTGTCCGCCCTATGTCACAAATATGTGCCCCATGTGACCAAGAATGTACTTCAAAAATATATTTTCGTGCCGTTTTAGGCTATATGACATCATTTTCTATACTGTGACATATTAATAGCGTTCTTGTAAATTCTGATACAAGAACTCAGATATTGTCTTTTGTTCTGACCAAAACGTCTGTCTACACATTCATCTTTAATCAGTTTATTGTCTCTTGTATTGTGTCATTAAATGTTTATTTGTATGGATATTGTCTCCAATTGTCATCATGATTCCAAACATCTTATTTCTTAGTGACCTCAGACTTCTGATTCATATCTATTTCCTGTCAAAATCTCTGATGCTGTTCGAACAGTCCGCACAGAAGAAATCATTTGTAGCTCACCTGGCTCTACAGAGTGAGCTTTTGCCATCACTTGGCGTCTGTCTTTCATTTACAGTCAGTTGTGATCTTTTTATTCAAAGATCTCCTCCTTAAACCCTTGGTCTAATTGGAACCAAACTTACTCACAATAGTCCTTGGAAAATGTTTCCATTAGGTTTGCATTCTATCCAGCAGTTCTGTACCTGATCCAAGATGACAACTAGCAGGGAACATGGCTAAAAATTGTACCCTATGGGAGAACACATTCAAAGATCTTCACAGAAACTGTTACTCCAATTACATCCAAACTTGGTCAAAATGGCCCTTAGATAGTCTCTCCCAAAAATGTATCCAAGATGGTCAGCAGCGGGGAACGTTGGACCATATGATAAAATATTTACAGATCTTCTTTCAGAAACTGCCGGTTTAATTAGAACTAGACTAAATAGTCACACTGGTCCTTAGGTGGCCCTTTCCAAAAAAGGAAACTAGCATTTCTGTAACTGATCCAAGAAGGCCAATAGCAAGGAACATAGTTTAATATTTGACCTTGTGGAAAACACTTTCAAAGAGGTTCCAGGAAACTGCTTGTCCAGTTATAACCAAACTTAGTTGGAAATGACCTTAGATGGTCCCTTCAGAAATAACTAAATACCGAAGATACTGTGAATTTAATTTCTGCATATGCACATTTCGACAACTTATGTCTCTTCAGTGCAGATAAACTCTAAATGTTTGGAAGACCATAAACTCAAAGATGTGTAAAAACTGATAGAGAACAAATAACCAATGTGATCTAAATGTAAAGCCAAATCAGCTAAGGACAGAGCTTTGCATGAGGGAGATACTCCTTAGTTTTCAACAAAATTTACAACAATTTAGATATTGTAAGGTTTCAAATAGAATTGGCTTTCGGGTCAGCACCGAAGTACTGACTACTGGGCTGGTGAATACCCTTGGGGACTAACAGTCCACCAGCAGTAGCAACGACCCAGTGGTAACAAATAACTAAATACCGAAGTTATTGTGAATTTAATTTCTGCATATGCATATAAATTACCTTAGATGGTCCCTTCAGGAATGACCTGAGATGGTCCCTTCAAAAAAGGTATCCTACAGGTCTGTAATTGATCCAAAATGGCTGGCAGTGGGGAACTTTAGAACACATTGAAAGGATTCTCTCAGAAACTACATGTTTACACTTCTAGTCAAATTACAATTAAACTTGGTTACAATGATTTCCAAAACACTATCTGGCAGATCTGTACATGATTCAAAATGGCCACCAACTGGAAAAAACATTTTTTAAGCATTGTACCCTATGAAAAACATGAAGATCTTCTCAGATATAACTTGTCCAATTAGAACTGAACTTAGTCACAATGATCCTTAGGTGGTCCCTCCAAAAGGGTATCTGGCAGGTTAGTACCTCATCCAAGATGGCCTCCAGCTAGGAGCATAGTTAAACATTGGACCTTATTGACAATAAATAAAGATCTTCTTCTAGGAAACTACCTAACCAATTAGAACCAAGCTTAGTCACGATCCCTCAAAAGAGTATTTCTGGTTGGTCTGTACCTCATCACAGATGGCTACCAGTTGGTGAAATAGTTGAACATTTGAACCTAAGGACAGCATGTGTATAGTTCTCTTGACAAATTAGATCGAACTTAGCCACAATGTTCCTCAGATGGTTCTAGATTGTCCAAGCATCCTTAAGACCTGCCAGGAGGGAACATTGGGCACATTGAAAAATACATTTAAAGATCTTCTCAGAAACTATTAGTCCAATTAGGAACAAATTTATTTATAATGATCCTCAAATTGTTCCATTGAAAAAGGTATCCTGCAGATACATACATTATCCAAGATAGCATTGGAGTTCCATTTAAAGAATGTAAAAGAATTAGGTGTCAGAAACCATTTATGCAAATTAAAGAAAACTTAAAAGACCTTGGGTGGTCCCCTTAAAAATGTCTTGCAGGTCTGCATCCAATCCGTTTGGCAGCCACCAGAGGGAACATACATATGTCATTTCATGTTGGTCCCGGTGAGTGATGCAGGTTCTTGAGAGTTTAGTTTATATTACCCACCAATTGGCCAAGGTGAGCTTTCGCCATTACTAGACAACCATTGTCTGTCATCTGAAATCACTAGGCCAATTGGAAACCAACTTGATCACATGGTGTCCCCTTTCAAAATTTTATCCTTCAGATCTGCAACCTCATTCAGAGATTAATCTTTTTCTCAGAAACTACTAGTCCAGTAAGTCCCAAACTTAGTCTTAATGCTCCCTAGATGGTCCCTTCCAAAAAAGGTATCCAGCGGGTTCGATACCCTATCCAAAATGGCATCCACCAGGGAACATAGTGAATCATAAGACGCTGCCATAGAACTTCTATGGAACTACATGTACCAAAAAAAGAAACAACCTCAGTGAAAAATTGTACATGGACCCTAAAAAAAATCTAGTAAGAAAACAAGGCAAACATGTTTACTTCTTTCAGTAAAGTAATAAATAATGTCTCCACATTGACCAACATTTATTTGGTCTGCATTCTATTTGTCTCATTGACATCTAACATTTTGTACATTTCTCCTTGGTTCTGGGTTCTGTGAAAATACTTTTGTTCGTGGGGTTCCAATTTTCATGGATTTCGTGGTTTGTTGAAACCATGAAATTAAGTTCCAAATGAAATGCATTTTTCCCTAGAGTTTCATTGCATAGAATATGAAACCATTGATTTAAGAACCCATGAAATAGTGATATTCATAAAAATCACGAAAAATTGATGTCCACGAAAAAAAGTTCTTCCACAGTATCTCTAATACGTTGAACCCTTTCCCTGGAAATGCATTCCAGTGCCCCAAATTTCTGACTTATAGTCGATTATATATGGTACTTACAGTCAATAATATACAGTGCCTTAATTTGAGTACCATACTGCATAGTCCAGTTCAATGCTATTCTTCTTTTTGTGGTACAAGTCCTCGTACATATTACCTGTTTGACCCTACAGACAAGGTTGACATAGTACATATTACCTGTTTGACCCTACAGACAAGGTTGACATAGTACATATTACCTGTTTGACCCTACAGACAAGGTTGACATAGTACATATTACCTGTTTGACCCTTCAGACAAGGTTGACATAGTACATATTACCTGTTTGACCCTACAGACAAGGTTGACATAGTACATATTACCTGTTTGACCCTACAGACATGGTTGACATAGTACATATTACTTGTTTGACCCTACAGACAAGGTTGACATTGTACATAGTACCTGTTTGACCCCACAGACTAGGTTGAAATTGTACATATTACCTGTGTGACCCTACAGACAAGGTTGACATTGTACATATTACCTGTTTGACCCTACAGACAAGGTTGACACAGTACATATTACCTGTTTAACCCTACAGACAAGGTTGACACAGTACATATTACCTGTTTGACCCTACAGACAAGGTTGACAT
>MJUU01045090.1:88800-106843 GCA_002080025.1 Modiolus philippinarum
CGCTTTAACTAATTAGGGATATTGGATTTATAGTTTAATTATATATAAGGGCTCTTTAACATAAAATGTCTATGTTAATCAAGGGCCAGGTGAGCGATACAGGCTCTTGAGAGCCACTTGTTAAGTATGCAGGAAAGGGGATGGTGGCAAAAAATGCATGTGAAAACGGGATAGGTTGTAGAGGGTGAAGTGGGAATCATTGAAAATGGAGCCAGTGAAACACGAAAATGCGGGCTTTTTAACAGTCTTTGTAAAACCGGAAAATAGAGAAAAATTTCTGGAAAGGGACCCCAATCTAGGCCCCTCAACAAGTATAAAGTAACGAATGTGAGAGCAGTTTTGAATGAGATTATGTTATTTTATATAGAATTTGTTTATATTTCAGACAAGTGATTTAACAGCAGTCCACTTAGGAATAAAATTTTCCTGTCGGTTCACACTTAAAGAAATACAGGAGAGATGGTTTGCCTTGTTATATGACCCTATAATATCCAAGTGAGTTTTATAGCTTTTATAAGAAGGAGCTCATTTTACAACTGTCAATCATGTGCTGTCACTCTGCACGGTTCTTGTGTTATTTTGTCAGGTTGGGATCAGAATGATATGCAATTAAAAACTGAAATATGTAGTAGTTTATCAAATTCAAGGGAGGTCATTGAAATTAAAGATATTTTTACGCCCTTAGGCCACATATTCTCTTCTACTGCCATTAGAAAAGTTTTACCAAATATCTTTTGTAGCTATTGAAACCATGAAAGTAAAAACCAAAATAAGATGTCCGACAACATTCAGATATTCAAAAACTAGGATTGATACTTGAGTAGGGGTTTGTCTCTTTATCATAAACACACACATCATTATACCGTATAAGTTGTTATTTTAGCGCGACGCAAATTTCGCGATTTCTTTCAAAATTGGTGGATTTTATTTTCGCGGGACTCAAATTTTCGTGATTCCTTATCATTTACTGTATAAAGTCTCATATAAATTATATTTCGCGGTATGCAATTTTTGCGACTTCAGAATGGGCGCGAATAAAGCCAAAAATAAGTCCCCTCAAAAATAACCACTTATAGGGTATACCCCACTCTATGAGTGAGAGGTTTATTGGTCATCATTCCAGCATGCATTTTTCTCTGTTGTGCCTGAAGGGATTCAAGTGAAATTTGGGGTGATGCTTTCTTGTAATGAGTTATGAAGTTTAAGTGTCTTTAGTTGCTTTACAATATAAACTTCCTGTTGAACAGGAATATTAATATGTACAAGTGGTGTTTTCTTGGTACTAAAACTCATGCAACTTCATTTTTGTTTTTGGTCTAACATTACTCACCAAATTTTCGATTAAAGTCGAAATTTCTCCACAAGGCACAGCAGTAAATAACATATCCCAGTGACGGAGAGTAAAGCAATAGAATCCGGATAATTGATGCAATTTTAATACTTTTTAGCCCGCCTGGCCTAAAAGGCCATGTGAGCTTTTGCCATCACTATGCGTCCGTCGTCTGTCGTCCGTCTGTCAACAATTTAAAAAATCTTCTCCTCTTACGTAAACTGCTGGGCCAAATGTAACCAAACTTCATCTGAATCATTACCAGGGTATGGCTTCTCAAAATTGTGTTCGATTAGTCCGCTGGTCAAACAACATGGCCGCCATGGCTAAAAATGGAACATAGGGGTAGATCGCAGTTTTTGACAAATAACTCGAAAACCGTTATAGATATCAAAAATCTGACTTGGCGTTAAAGTGATCAGCATAGCAAGATCTACCTGCCCTGCAATATTGATGAAAATCCGAAAACCTGTCTTGGAGTTATTGCCCTTTTTCCATAAAATTTTCAAAGTTTGTGCATTTCTTATTTTTTATTTCAAAAAGTGTAACAGATAGAGGTCAAGTGTAATTGCAAGAAGGTTCAGCATATCAAGATCTACAAACCCTGAAATTTTGAAGAAAATCCATATCCTTGTAGGAGTTATTGCCCTTTTTTCATGACATTTTCAAAAAATTCATATTTTTTGTCTTTAATTCCAAAACTATTGAAGATGAAGGCTAAGTGTAAATTGATAAAATGTTTTCCATGCTGTGTGGATTTCAAAACTAGTGTTTAGAATTGTTTGTTGACCACCATTTTCAAAATGGCTGCCAAAAAAGGCGGGAAATTTCAACATTGTTCGATTTCAATGAAATTTGGTTTCCAAATAGATATTGATGTAGCGACTTCAAAACTGGTGTTGAAAAGTGTTCGTTGACCGCCATTTTCAAAATGGCTGCCAAAAAAGGCGGGAAAATTCAACATGGTCCGATTTCAATGAAATTTGGTTTCCAAAAAGGTATTGATGTAGCAACTTCAAAACTGATGATAAAAATTATTTGTTGACCCCCATTTTCAAAATTGCCGCCAAAAAAAGGCGGGAAAATTCAACATAGTCCGATTTCAATAAAATACAGATCGAACTACCAAAGTTTTAGGGAATGAAGTTCAACTGTATAACTTACATGTTAGCTTGAATCTGGCAACTGAAAGCCAGGTGAGCGATAGAGGCCCCAGGGAGCCTCTGGTTGTACAACCTTTCTAAACTTATAAGGAAAAGATAATAATAATAAATAACATTTGGAAAGGGTGGGAAATAAACGATACGTCCTCATTGTGATTTTTTTTAAATAAAGTGATGTATGAATTCAAGGTTTACAATATTTTATTGTTTTCAACAGTGTATTATGTGCAAATTATTGTATCTTTAGTTAGAATTTTGCTTTCAAAATATTGAGATATATGTATATGTTATTAAGTCTATAGGGGATCGCTGTACCCTATAGATAAATGTTAACAGCAATTTTTTGTGCAATAAAGAATTTTGTTATGTGTTAGAAAAAAAAGACATTAGTTCACTTTGGTATACACAATGAAAGGATATGAAGTAAATGCACATGAGACAAAGACTCTACAAATACATGGTAGAACCAAGCAATGAAAAATGCTTTTATTGTTATTCTTCATCTTGAAGTCACCATAAGTCCTTCTTCAATGAGCTTGTTTATACCTCATAGTGAGTTCAAGATGACCCCTTGCACAAGTTTGAGTGGAATTCCTCACCAAATGTCAAACACATAGACAAACACAGGGCACTCATCAAGTCAATTGTAAGAAAACTTGGCAATATAAAATAGTGAGATGTGGGCACTATAAAAAGGTGTTCAGAATAACATTTTTAAATAACAAAAATGATATATAAATGCTAAAATAAGTTTGATAGTATATTCATATGAGAAATTCTTTTATGAACAAGTACACCATAACTGAAACACATAGAGAGCGCACATCTCTCACATGGTGAATCTTTTTATGGACTCCACACTGCAGGAGATACCAACATCCAATGTTAAAACAAGCAAAGGATATGGAGTAAATGCACATGAAACAAAGTCTCAACAAATACATGATAAATAAGCAGTGGAACAACGCTTTAATTGTTGTTCTTCATCTTGAAGTCGTCATTAGGCCTTCAACAATGAGCTTTGCTCATACCACATAGTAAGTTCAAGAGGGCCCCTAGCACTAGTTTGAGTGGAATTCTTTGGTATGTATGGATGTTATTACTTGTTGCTTTGTTGAGAACTTTATACTTTGATTTTATTTGACAGGTTAGCCATGCAGACAATAAAACAACTACATCCAGATATTATTTCGAATGTTCAGTCAAAGACATTGTTCAGTAAAGAAGAGGAAAATTTACTTGGAACCATTACTTCAGTAAGTCAAAATTTGTATAAGAATTCTGTTTTTTTATACCCTGCCACACGTAGTGGCGAGGTATAATGTGATACCCTCAGTAGTATGTCCGTCCGTCCGTCTGTCTGTCTGTCCGTCCCCTGAAGGTTTCTGACTGATAACTTGTGAATGAAATAACAGAAGGCCTTCAAACTTGGTATTTAAGTTGTTTACCAGAAAACTCTTGTATGGTTTATCAGTAATTTGTATGAGTTTTCTTTGATCTCATGAAGCAAGTATTTTTCAGCATTTTTTACTGCCCGAATACGAAAAGATATTGGCAAAAAGTATCTTAGGCCACACCTACTTTTCAATCAGCATCAATGAAACAAAGAAATATACATCTATAGAGACTCTTACCAGATCGTACAAATTCTTTTACTAATCAGCAGTCAATTTCACGATTTGTTGAATATTAACATTCCTTTTCAAAATTTTTTCTATTAAATGATTGAGTTAATTACTAATAAAAAGAATAATATAAGTTTTGTTTTTGATACAAGAAATATTGACTCCAATTGGACTTGCCCACAAGGGGTTTGTCCATTATTGTTCGCCAATATTTCTTGGACCAAAAATAAAACTTCCATTATTCTATATATATACACCGTCAGTGGTTTGAATATTCAGACTCTAGCTACACTCTCTTCCAATATATATAAGGGCACTGACGGTCTGTGAAATGTATAACTGGGTTGCTTTGTACTTAGCTTTGTTCACAGGTGCCTAAATCAATGGGAAAGGCTAGGAATCAGGATATTATTGTACTGTAAATTTCCTTGCATATATTTGATATTTAATAGTTACAAATTGAGTTTGTTGACAAGGTAGTAAGTTCATTATTATATTCAACCATCAAATAAACATTTAGTAACTTTAGATTTTTATCCCCTCGCCCGACGAAGTTGGGGAGGGTATATAGCGTTTCGCCCGTTCAGCCGTTAGTCCGTTCATCCATTTGTCTGTCCATTCAAACTTAAGACCATATATCTTTTGAATAACAAGTTGTAGATGAACAATGTTTTGTCCATGGATGCATCTTGAAGAGAACTTGAGGTTGATATATAGAATAGGTGGATTTGACCTACATTTCATGCATGAGTGACTTGGGTTAAAGTTTTTGTAAGAGTCCAGATCTGGGATACTACAACTTGTAGAGGAATAATATTTTGTATGTAGATGCGTCTTGGAAAGTAACGAAGCTCCAGGTAAAAATAAGGTCACTTTGACCTACTTTTCATGCATGAGTGACTTAGGTTAAAGTGTTTGTAAGAGTCCAGATCTGGGATACTGCAACTTGTAGAAGAATAATATTTTGTATGTAGATGCGATTTGTAAAGTTATGAAGCTCCAGGTAAAAATTAGGTCACTTTGACCTACATTTCATGCATGAATGACTTAGGTTAAAGTTTTTGTAAGAGTCCAGATCTGGGATACTTCAACTCGTAGAGGAATAATATTTTGTATGTAGAGGTGTCTTGTAAAGTTAGGAAGCTCAAGATGAAAATTAAGTCACTTTGACCTAAATTCCATGCATGAGTGACTTAGGTTAAAGTTTGTGTTACAGCTTGGATTTTAGATACTACAACTCATAGAAGAATAATATTTTGTATGTAGATGCATCTTGTAAAGTTACAAAGCTCCAGATAAAAATTAGGTCAGTTTGACCTACATTTCATGCATGAGTGACTTAGGGTAAAGTTTGTGTTACAGTATAGATTTTAGATACTACAGCTTACAGAAGATTAATCTTTCATCAGTAGATGCATATGCTTTAGGTAAGGGGCTCCTGATTGAAATAAGGTCACTACATTTCTTGCATGACTGGCTCAGACTTAAGTAACAAGCCAGATCTTGAATGGTACAACTTCCTTGAGTGCTTATAATACTAGACAAACATTCAATAAACGGGCGAGGGGATTAGCTGTCGTTTCTGACTGCCCCTTCTCTTGTTCAATACTGTTATCCCAATTCTTACATGTCTAATGTAACTAGTATAAATATCATTCAAATTGAATTTTGGACATCCTCCCCCCTCCCCCCCAAAAAAAGTCCATTGTTGCATATGCTGAATGAAAATTTCAGGTGAACCATCATATATTTTTAGCTCGCCGGGATGAATGTCCGGAAAGCTATTGTCGTACCCCCGGCGGCGGCGGCTTAAGCAAAACTTTAACCTGGCTTGTGGAATTGAGACCTGAATAGCTAGGATGTTAATATTTGGAATGTGACTTCCTTGTGATGAGAGCTTTCTTCTGGTACTATACTTGTAGACATTTTGACCTTGACCTTGCCCTTAGGGCAATTTTTAAAAAACTTTAGCCTTGCCTCTAGAAGGTAAGCTTTTAGTGGTAGGGTGTTGATATTTGGTATGTAACTTCCTTATGATGAGTGCTTTCTAGTGGTACCAAATTTGTAGACATTTTGACCTTGACCATGCCCTGAGGGCAATTTTTAAAAAACCTTAACCTTGCCTCTAAAAGGTAGGCTTTTAGTCGTAGGGTGTACATATTTGGTATGTAACTTCCTTATGATGAGAGATTTCTTCTGGTACCATACATTTTGACCTTGACCTTGCCCGGAGGGCAATTTGTAAAAAGCTTTATTCTTGCCTCTGGAAGGTAGGCCTTTAGTGGTAGGGTGTTTATATTTTGTATGTAACTTCCTTTTGGTGAGAGCTTTCTTGTGGTACCATATTTGTAGACATTTTGACCTTGACCTTGCCCTGAGGGCAATTTTTTAAAAACTTTAACTTTGCTTCTAGAATTAAGTTGTTTAGTGGTAGGGTGTTCATATTTGGTATGTGACGTTCTTTTAATGAGAGCTTTCTTATAGTGCCATATTTGTGAACATTTTGACCTTGACCTTGGCCTGAGGGCAATTTTTTTAAAACTTTAACTTTGCTTCTAGAATTAAGTTGATTAATGATAGGGTGTTTATATTTGATATGTGACTTTCTTGTGAAGAAAGCTTTCTATTACTTTCGAATTTATTGTGCATTGAGGTTACTGGAATCCCCGGCGAGCTATGTTGTCTTCTGACAACTCTTGTTTAAACTCGGAATCACACAAATAATAACAACAACAGTTCTTTTCCCAGTGTTATTTGAAATCTTTTTGCTTTAACGAATACTGCAGCTCACTGTCGCCTTGTTGTTGTTGTTTTTTTTCTAATGGAATGCACCTTCCATATTTTGTCCCATCTGGTGTCGCCACTGCACTATCGGGTTTTGTTCTGTGACATCGTGATACCGGGAAAATTCACGCACAAGGAATAGTTTTTGAACATGCGTGTAATCCATTTTTTCCCGCGAGTTACCTGATAGTGCAGCAGCGACACCAATCGGGGAAAAGCTGGAAGGTGAATTCCATTATGAACATCTCAAGCCACTGCTATCATTACCGAGGGTGTGTTTAAAGAGAGAATATCAAAATCTAGAGAATTTTAAATGAGAGGAATATGATATTTTGAATACAATGTTCAAGGGGGAATATGATGTTTTGTTCAAAGTCCTGTTTGGCAGTATTGGCCAATGAAAATAAGCTATTAGTTACGTTAGAAATATATAGTAGAATAATTGTAATTATTTAAATGTGGATGTATATTTATATTTCAGACTAGCCAACCTACTTTAGACACATTTGAAGATTTGATTGACAAGAATCCAGAAGCATTTTACCCACTGAGAACACCCAAATCTCTACACAACCATTGGCTGTTGATGAAACAGTATCATTTATTACCAGACCAATCAGGTTTGCATTTTATGTCATGTTACAAACATTTTGTTATTATTGATACATCTTGTGTATATATCAGATGGGCATGTTTCACCTAACCCTAATCACATTTTGAGTGGACGTGGTAATATTTCACAGATAAAACAGACTCACCAAGCTAAAATTAGCTCCCAATTTTTAATCTGCAACTCCATCAAAATTAAAGCTCAGATTCCAAACCAACTTTCAGGATATACTGTTCTCCTGTAAATTATTTAGAGGTTCACTGAACCAAAAATAGCTAGTTTCTTAATTTGGTTTGTTTCATTTGGAAAATCATTAAATGTTTATTCAAACCAAGCTTGCAGGATATGTTGTTCACCTGATAGAATTTTATTAGCTCACCTGGCTATGCCAGGGTGAGCTTTTGCAATCACTTTGTGTCTGTCTTCCGTCCGTCCATCCATAAACTTTTCATTCAAAGATCTTCTCCTCTGTCCGCGTGATTTCCAAGATGGCCGCCAGCGGGAAACATAGTTTTATCATTGGACCTTATGGGAAAACACTTCTCTGAAACTACTGAGCCAATTGGTACCAAACTTGGCTACAATAGTTTTTGAGTGGTCCCTTACAAAAAAGGTGTTTTTCAGGATCGCACTACATTCAACATGGCCCCCAGCAGGGGACATAGTTTTAACATTGGACCCTATGGGAAAACACATTCAAAGATCTTCTCCTCTGTAACTACTGTGCAAATTGGAACTAAACTTGGCCACAATAGTCCTTGGGTGATCCCTTACAAAAAAAGTATTTTTAAGGTCTGCGCGAATTCCAAGATGGCCGCCAGCGGGAAACATAGTTTTAACATTGGAGCCTATGGGAAAACACTTTCAAAGATCTTCTTCTCTGAAACTACTGAGCCAATTGGAACCAAACTTGGTCACAATAGCCCTTGGGTGGTTCCTTACAAAAGGGTGTTTTTTAGGTCCTTGGAATTTCCAAGATGGCTGCCAGCGGGGAACATAGTTTTAACATTGGACCCTATGGGAAAACATTTTCAAAGATCTTCTTCTCTGAAACTACTGAGCCAATTGGTACCAAACTTGGCCACAATAGTCTTTGGGTTGTTCCTTACAAAAAAAGTGTTTTTCAGGATTGTGCTACAATCAACATGGCCGTCAGAGGGGGACACAGTTTTAACATTGAACCCTATGGGAAAACACATTCAAAGATCTTCTTTTCTGAAACTACTGGTCCAGTTGGAACCAAACAAGGCCACAATAGTTGTTAGGTGGTCCTTTGCAAGAAAGGTGTTTTTCAGGTCAGTGCTATATTCAAGATGGCTGCCAGCGGGAAGCATAGTTTTAACATTGGATCCTATGGGAATCATTTTCAAAGATCATCTTCTCTGAAACTACTGAGCCAATTGATACCAAACTTGGCCACAATAATCCTTAGGTGGTCCTTTGCACAAATGTGTTTTTCAGGTCAGCGCGATATTCAAGATGGCCACCAGGGGGAAACATAGTTTTTAACATTGGACCTATGGGAAAACACTTTCAAAGATCTTCTTCTCTGAAACTATTGAGCCAATTGGAACCATACTTGGCCACAATAGTCGTTAGGTGGTTCCTTGCAAAAAATGTGTTTTTCAGGATCGCACTATATCCAACATGGCCGCCAGTGGGGAACATAGTTTTAACATTGGACCCTATGGGAAAACACTTTCAAAGATCTTCTCCTCTGAATGTACTGAGCAAATTGGAACAAAACTTGGCCGCAATAGTCATTGAGTGGTCCCTTGCAAAAAGGTGTTTTTCAGGTCATCGCGATATCCAACATGGCAGCCAGTGGGGAACTTAGTGTTTCTCATGGGGTCCAATGTTAAACTAACAGAGGTCTTCTCCCCGTTAACTAATTAGGGATATTGGATTTATAGTTTAAATATATATAAGGACTCTTTAACATAAAATGTCTATGTTAATCAAGGGCCAGGTGAGCGATACTGGCTCTTGAGAGCCTCTTGTTTTACTAATATTAGAGGTTCAAGAAGACAAAATATCTCATTCGTTAATGCCAACTATTGATTTGCAACTCCTTCAAATCTCTTAAATTGATTCCAACCAAACTTTCAGGATATTGTTTACCTGATCTGGGTGTGCACCTTGAAATTTTTATTTTATTGATTTTAGAGGTTTCCTTATCTGATAATCTGTAACTTTGTCATGGTTTTAGATTCCAAACAAGAGCTGTTGCCGAATGGCAGCCAAATATACCCCCGCTCATTGAACCCTGAATCGATATGGTAAGTGCAAAATTAAGTTGGTGTGGACACAGTACAATTGTGGACACAATACAAGTATGGACACAATGGTATAATCTTCAAGAAAGAAATTTTGACAAGGGTTCCAATGAAAATACTCTGTCTAAAATATAAAATTCCCCTTTTTTCAGCCTATTTGACATTTTACACATCTACATATAGTGTTCTTCCTTTGTCTAAAGTTTCATCAAAATCCTTCAAGTGGATTAAGAGGAGTTGTGTGTATAAGGTAACCCATACATAGGGAATCAATGAAAACTCAAAGTCGAATTATCTCACCTTCCTGGTTTCTGACAATAATTATATTCCTTCATGCACATCTCCATATAGTGTTCTTACTTTGTGTAAAGTTTCATTAAATTCCTTCAAGTGGTTTAAGAGGAGTTTCGCTTACAAGGTAACCCATACATGGGAATCAACGAAAAGTCAAATTCGGATTATCTCCCCTCCCTGGTTTCAGACAATAATTATATTCCTTCATGCACATCTCCATATAGTGTTCTTACTTTGTGTAACGTTTCATTAAATTCCTTCAAGTGGTTTAAGAGGAGTTGCGCTTACAAGGTAACCCATATATAGGGAATCAAAGAAAAGTCAAAGTCGAATTATCTCCACTTCCTGGTTTCGGACAAAAATTGTATTCCTTCATACACATCTCCATATAGTGTCCTTCCTTTGTGTAAATTTCCATCAAAATCCTTCAAGTGGTTCAAGAGGAGTTGCGCTTACGAGAAGTGTGGACAGACAGACAGGGTGATTCCTATATACCCCCCAAACTTTGTTTGCGGGGGGTATGATAAACCATTGGGTCTTCTTCACATGATCAAGTTGTACACTTTATATTCATAATTTTCATTTTCCAGATGTTTGAGGTTCTCTGACCGATAACATAGCTCACCATTAGTGCTGTCGACACAACTGTTCCATGGAACACCCATCAGTTCTCTTGAACTGTTTCAGTACATAGCTGATATATTATAAACAGGGAAATTTTCACAGCAGTGTTTTGCTTAAAGTAAAGCAAGAAAATAAAATTGTTACGAAGATTTTAATGTAATTGGATGATTAAGTAGCTTGACACATATTATGTAATAATAATGATGATAATGTTAATAATGACAAATAACAGTGAATTCAAGACTGCGTGGAATGAAATTCTTTTTTAAAACCATGAAAAAAGACAGCCTGAAAGTTGTCAGAATATAAACAAACTGGTTGACAAATTCAACAGAAAATTTAATTGCACAATTTTCATTAATTTTATTTCCAGTACAACCAATGCCGAGAGGTGACCATGTATTAAATTTCTCTGATGCAGAGGACATGTTGAACGATGACGAACTCAAGTAAGTATGAAATAAAACTTGTTCATTACAAGAATTTGAAAATTTATGGAAACTTAGTGAAAAAGTGAGTTCTAATGAGTAAATAGATGGACAAAGTGAAATAATTTAATCTAGTTTATTATAAAGATGGCTGAAATTCACCGTGTTTTCTCAGTAAATAGATGTCATATTTTCACTGATGAAAAAAAGATTTCTTTTCACTATAGGAAGTGACATCAAAATACCTTGTCAATGTCATCGTCAAGTAAACAACTGGCTCATTGAAATAAAAAAAAATATCTACATCCAAAATTTCAGTTTTTGTTGCTTTGGTCATACCTTATGTTAAGTTCAAGAAGGCCATTTAGCACTGGTTTAAGTGGAATTTATTGTTAAATGTAGAACAACCCTTCATCCATGTTGTTTTTACCAATGGATGTGGGATCTCCAGCAAATATAAAATTAACTGGCAAAGTGTTCTTACAACCATTAAGTCAAAATGACCATATTTGTCTTAATTTGTATTTTTATTTTTCCAGAGATCCTTCTGATGAGATTTTAGAGCATGGTAAGTCATTAGGAAAAATAATCATTTTAAACACAAGATCAGCTACTCTGTTTTAAAATACAGTTGAAATTCGATGGTCAAAACATCCAAGGGGAGGATGAACAGTTCCAGCTATCAAGGTCTAACTTTGTTTAAATTCAAAGAAAGGATCCAGAAAATGGGTTAGAGACATCCATGTTGTTCGAGTTATAGGGTCTGTAAGTCTCGTCCAAGTTTGCAACTTCCCGGATCAAAAACTGTACCCGGAAGTTACATTTTAAACAAAGATATATGACGTTTGAAACAGAAATTTGAACGTCATAATTCTCAGATGTCATGTTTTGGCCTGAATCGTTTTCGAATTGCCTGTTTATCGTGGATTATCGTGAGTCACATGACAAGACTTACAGACCCTATTGCAGTTTGAGCCATTGAAGTACTACTGTATTGAGAAGCCATATATTTGTTTGTTTGTCAAGTTTAACAAAAGTAAAGATTCATAACATGATATAAAGATAGGTTTTGCACATGGAGTTGAAAGACACTTAGAGATATCCTTACCCATGTTATCAGTCTTTCCATCAAACTATACAGCTGAGATTTAGAATTCTCACATATATACAACAAACCAGTGCCTATTTTAGAGATTTGAAATATCCTTGTCTCAACTTATGAGTGAGATAAGAATTTCACTTTAGAAAATACATTATGACGTTATTGATGTCCTGGTAAGTTACTAAGATATTGCAGACATCAACTATATCTGGTGGTACAGGGGGCTAAGAAAATTTTATAAAGGGGGGCATTTATTAAGTATGACACAAACCGTATTCCAAAAAAGCTCCTATAATGAAAATCATCAATCTTTCATAAATACACAATGCTATCATTGTTAAAATGCTTTAACTGTCCAAACCTTTAATACTCAGAAGAAAACAATAACGAGAATGTTACATTTGATGAGTTATTTGTAAGAATATGCAAACGAAAAACATTTTAACTCATTGTTTTCAAAAACAGGAAAATAAATATGCATTTGCAATTGATAAAATCAAATCAATGAAGGCAAAATAAAATAAAAGCGGAATTTACTGTTGACAGTGTTTTTTATGCCCTAAGATCAAGAATCAATTTCTGAACTTGGGAAATCTCAGATAGCCTAGGATAAGATTTCAATGGTTCCATTACTGGGCAAGCCTATTCAGAGAAATATTGAGTGTCTGAGATTTCTTGATCTTGCACTTAGTAGTGCCAGTTACCACAAAAAAAGATATTCAACATGTAGTATAAACATAATGCCCTTGGATGAAGGTGTTAGGGTAGATTAACACACCAGGTAAAAATTATCACCCGAGACAACGTCGAGGGTGATAATTTTTCACCGATTGTGTTAATCTACCCTAACACCTTCATACAAGGGCATTATGATATTTATTATACTGAATGCTTAATGTACATTATGTCTGAGAATCGTAATTCTGAAAATAATTATTGTGATAACATTTTTTTAATTTAATGCAACATCAAAAACACATAAACAAATAGTCGATCGCCACTGTTTTAGTATTGAACTGTAGCTTATTCGCTTTAACTCCAATAAAATTTGTGACAAGGATTAGGTCACTATTATTTTACTCATGAATACATTCAAAACTAAGTCAATTTAATTGTTGTTGTCAACAACAAAAGTGACGAGAAAATAGGAATCTGTATACATCGATCGGAGCGGGTGTTAATTTTAACATTAACACCCGTTACTCATCATTAACACATGTTGCTAAGGAAGGGCGTGGCTAATGAGACGTTAGTGAAAATTAACAAATGCCAATTATCCAATGAAATAAACAGATAATGTAAGAAATTTGCATAAAGTATAATAACAAAAAATAACAGTATATTATAAACATAATGCCCTTGGATGAAGGTGTTGGGGTAACACACGAGGTAAAAATTATCACCTGAGACAACATCGAGGGTGATAATTTTTCACCGAGTGTGTTAATCGAGCTAACAATTTCATACAAGGGCATTATGATTTTAATTATACTGAATGCTTAATGTAGATTATGTCTAAAAATCATAATTCTGAAAATTATTTTGATAATAATTTTTTTAAGCAACGTCAAAAACACAAACAAATAGTCGATCATTACTGTTTTAGTATTGAACTGAAGCTAAATTGCTTTAACTCCAATAAAATTTGTGACAAGGTTCTTTTATATATGATTAGGTCACTTTTATTTTACTAATGAATACATTTAAAACTAAGTCAGCTTTAACTATTGTTGTAAACAATAAAGGTGACGAAAAAAAAAGAATTTGTATACATCTATGATGTCATCGGTCGGAGGGGGTGTTGATTTTAACATTAACACCCGTTGCTAACCATTAACACATGTTGCTAAGGATGGGCATGGCTAATGCAACGTTAGTGAAGATTAATAAATGCCGATTATCCAATGAAAAAATGGATAATGCAGGAAATTTGCATAAAGTATAATAAACCTTTTTAACACATATAGAAACTTTGTTAAATTGCTGGTTCATTTGTTTCACTTCAAAATATTATAGTTATGTCACACTCGATGCAATACAGTCAGAGAATTCCATACTACTAATAGTGTTTTTATTGCTAAATCTGTTATTGAAATACTCCAGATGTGTTTCTTTTTCCAATGAAATAGTTTTTTAGTAAAACATAATTTTATTTGGTTAAATATAGCACTTTCTTTCTTGGAATTATTTTTGTCATGAAACGTCACACAACATAATATTAATGCACTGTTGCACAGGTTCCATAGAAATTGACGATAGCATGTTTGTATCAGTGCAGTGCGGTGATAAAAGAATTATAGTTGTTCGGGAAGGAAAAAAAATAAACAAAGTAGCAATAAAAAAATCATAATTTGTAAGTCTTTGTAAAAGAATGATCAATCCATCAAATAGAAGGCCAGCAAATAAGTTTGATTTAGGAATAAAATGTTGAAGATAAACATACATCAGAGTGTAACATATTTATATTGTAGAATTAGCTGTTACAGACAGGAGAAACAAGAAGGAGATCAGACATTTAGAACAAGAATTACCAAAATGGCAGGTGCTTGTTGACAGTGTGACAGGTAATAAATTTATATGATTTTATCCTTGTATATTTATCCATCCATCAGACTACTTAATTATTACTGAAACAATGTTCTACTGACTTGGTATGTTTTTGGAGGGGAATGTCATCTTTCAATTTTGCATTTTTATACCCTAGCATAAAAGATAGAGTGGTATACTGAACTTACATCTTTGATGAACCACTAGTTCATCTGTATGTGTTTGTGTAAACCAAAATAGTATCCTGTGAAATAAGTTCTAAATGAAAAATTCATTGATATATCTATTTGATTTATTCCGTCTGAAGATTATTTCACTAGGTGAGCTATGAACTTATTTCACAGTGGATACTATAAACCGTTTCATTTGTCTGTCTGTATGTATGTCCATCTGCATGAATTTTCTTTTTGTTGTTGTTGTTTTCCTTATTGAAAGGATTGAATTGATGTACAGATGTCTTAGGTTTGCTACTAGAGCTTTGACCAAGCCATATAGCTAATCAATGTTATGAAATTGTAATTGTGGTTATACATACATTTGGCTGTAATTCCTTGTTTCATCTATAAATTTAAAAATTGAAAATTGCATTAGTGAAAAAAAGTTTCCCAAATTATGAATTTTCTTTTCGCTTTTGCATGTGATGGGCTGAATGACCTTATACAGTGGTTTCTCTCCCCGAGATAGTAAGGTCACCCGAGAGCTTGCTCAAGGGTGACCTTAATTTCAAGGGGAGAGAATTCGCTTGGTCACACACTATCTAGCGTGGTAGCTGTTATATTATTAAATTTTTTTGTTTGCCGGTTGACCTTCCTATATGATCCAACGTTTACCTGTTGACCAAGCAAAATATTTAATGTCATTTGACAGGATTTGAACAAATCCGATATTTAAGGTAGTAGACCTAGGTTAAGGGAGATAACTCTTTAAATCAGTAAGACGTTTGAAATAGTTAGCTTTTTAAGCATTGACGTGAAAAAGAATAAAAAATCATCTATGTTACTCAGAGGCTTAGAATCTGTTTATGAAAATAATTTCAACAAACTCACCTGTGATTTTTAAGAGTTATGTCCCTTAACCTAGGTCTACTACCTTAAATGAGTATATAATATTATTCCATTTTTAATTCTATTATTTCATTTGCTTATATTTTGTGCAGAATTGTCTGCACATAGTGATCTTGATTTCCCTAGCTAAGGGATAAGAGATATTACATATTTTTTAATATAGAACTTTCCAAATGTTCTTTGTTGGAAGATTTAAGCATCAGTACTAGATACATCACAACTGCATCACATGGATTATCACATTCTTTGCTAACAATCCATAAATCTTCAAAATATTCATAGTCAATCTACTATTACTGTGATCATATTCTTATTCTGCAATCAATTTTGAATATTCCTTCTCAATAATCGTAAAACACCTAAAGTCATTATTACTTTTCAGCTGACCAACAGGAGAACTTGATCATTTAAATCCATTTAAAGGTCTGTCCATTTTACTTTCACCATACATACATTGGCTATAGGGGGTAGGTTTGGGCCCAATAAAGCTAGTTTAACCCAGCCGCAGCATGTTTGCGCCTGTCCTAAGTCAGGAAATTTATTAAGCCTTTGTGTGTCTTGTCTGTTTTCTAGTTAGTTCACTTTATGTCTATGGGAGTCTAGGATGATGTTTATTTCGCTGAACTTGATTACTCTTTATTTAAGGGCCAACTCCGACCTGCCGTTGGGTGTGGGGTTTCCTCGCTGTTCATTGAAGATCTTATGGTGGCTTTGAGTTGTTATTACTCCCCTGTGGGTCGTTGTCTCTTTGACACATTCCTCGTTTCCCTTCTTTTTCCTATTATGGACAAATCTTGTTTAAACTGAATGGTTGCACCTGAACAGTGGCAGGTTAAAGTTCATAGTACATGTTAACAGTGCAAAGTTACTAATGGTGAAAGTCCTAGCTTAAAACCTGCATGTGATAAAAATTGAAAAGGATTTGAATAGTAATTGAAAAGTAATCCTCAAATTATTGTTGTTTCTCCATCTTCAGATGCAAGGTTCAAATTTTTGAATGATATAAAAATGTATTCTTGCTTTGGCTATGCAAGAGAGTGATGTTTGACTTGTATTTTTACAGGTATTAGTCCACCAGATTTTGATAATCAGACACTAGCAGTACTTAGAGGAAGATTGGTGCGGTACTTAATGAGATCAAGAGAGGTAAGAAAAGATGATTTATATATCCTTATTTAAGGTAGTAGACCTAGGTTAAGGGAGATAACTCTTTAAATCAGTAAGACGTTTGAAATAGTTAGTTTCATTAATGCTTTTTAAGCATTGACGTGAAAAAGAATAAAAAATCATCTATGTTACTCAGAGGCTTAGAATCTGTTTATGAAAATGATTTCAACAAACTCACCTATGATTTTTAAGAGTTATGTCCCTTAACCCAGGTCTACTACCTTAAGGTGCTATAGATTCACTCTTAAAGAGCCACTACAAACCAATATCAACATGGAAACATTTGCTACATTGGGAGTTAGGGAGTGCCTTAAGGGATAAGACTACTGAACAATGTAAATTTTAATAAATTGTTTTCTTATGCCCCTCCTGTTATGTGCCTGGGGCATTAAGTTTTAGTAAACCCTTGTCTGTATGTACGTCCATATATATATGTCCGAGAATTTTCTTCAAAGAATTTCTCAGCTTGTGTATGCAGTAGTGAAGCTTTAATATATTTAGTTGCACTTTGTCTCACCTTTTCAAGTCTGTCACTCATCTACTTCCTGTTTGCTTATAACTATCTCTCAGGGCATCCATGTTCTATGGACACATTTCCATTTATTTTCAAATTTAGATGTATTCCATTATACTTGTTGTCTAAAGATGCTTGTAACTCTGCTTAAACTCACTGTGGAATACCAACATAAGTCGAGTCAAATAAATAGCCCTTGTAATTAATCAATTTCCTACTATTGAACAGTTTATTGTATTGCCCTATGTCTAAATATTTTGTTACAGATAACTCTGGGTAGGGCAACAAAGGACAACCAGGTAGATGTAGACTTGGCACTGGAAGGACCAGCGTGGAAAATATCACGGCGACAAGGAGTTGTAAAGTTACGAAGTACTGGGGAATTTTTCATTACTAATGAAGGAAAGAGACCTATTTACATTGACGGGAAACCAATCTTAGCAGGAAATAAACAGAAACTTAATAATAATTCAGTTGTAGAGGTAAGACCTATTTACATTGACGGGAAACCAATC
>MJUU01045090.1:107460-134089 GCA_002080025.1 Modiolus philippinarum
AGACCTATTTACATTGACGGGAAACCAATCTTAGCAGAAACTTAATAATAATTCAGTTGTAGAGGTATGACCTATTTACATTGACGGAAACCCAATCCTAGCAGGAAATAAACTTAATAATAATTCAGTTGTAGAGGTAAGACCTATTTACATTGACGGGAAACCAATCTTAGCAGGAAATAAACAGAAACTTAATAATAATTCAGTTGTAGAGGTAATGGTCTTCTCAAATATTTATTTATGATTTGTCAAATATGTCTCTTCAGTGCAGATAAAAATCCAACAATTAACCATTGAATTGGCCATCTGAACAACTTGTGTCTCATAATGGCAGAAACAATAAAAATTTTGATGAGCTTTACTAATAGCTTATGGCTGTGTGAATAAAAAGAAAAAACAAAAAAAAAACCACATTGCAAAGATGATATAAAAAAAAAGAAAAAGCAATTTATTGATGTAGATAGACAAAGTGTTAGAATACAATTGATGAAATTGACGAAATAAGTATCAGATATTCAGAAATCCGATTCCAATACACATCATCCCATTTCAATACAGAATCACTTATTCAAATACACAGTATCTTAATTTAAATACACAATAAATTATTCCAAAAATAACTTACTTACAATACACTATAATCATTTTTCATTACAATTATCATACTGCAATACACAATAATCATTTTTCAATACATTTATCATACTGCAATACACAATAATTGTGATAACAATGCATTCATTTCAGTCCAGATTAATTTTATTCTTATTTATGTACACAACTATTCTTATTTATATAAACAATATCTAAACAAGATCATTATGGGAGAGGGCTTGTAAAGGTGTTCCAGACCATACGCGTATTTGGATGGTACACATACGGTCCGGACCGTATGCATAATGCATATACTCATATGGTCCAACTGTATGCGTGCGGTCAGATCATACGTGTACAGTCGGACCGTATGAGTAAACATGTATGGTCTGCTATGAGCTGGACCATACTTGTATATTAAGACGGTATGAGTAAAAAGAAAAGACAGACACTGCATTCGTTAATCAAACAAAGAAGTAAGTTGCAGTCAAAACTGATAGCACTAACTACCAGTGAAAACTGTATAAATTATTAGGTCTTGATAAAAATAATAACTTACTAATATAACTGAAATGAAATTATAGAAGCAGCGAAAAAATCACATTTTCACACAAATTTTAAAGGTGATACATAGACTTCATTTTTACATAAAGAAGTTGTGTTCGTGGACAGGTTGTATTCTTTTTTTGGAACACTGTGTTATTTCCACTGTTATATTTATTCAGCTGTCCATTTACGAAATTTTGGGATTTGCACCCTTTTGGGGTAATTTGGAAAAATATTGTTGATCCTTAAAGGTAGCATTTAATGATTTTTTCTTAGGATTTTAGACAAGAAGACCACTCCTTTTATTTTATTTAACATTCCATTCATTATTTATGAAACATTAGTTTTTTTATATATTTTTTTATCTGAAATAGCGTTCAATTATTAAGTCAATTTTATAAAGGCAACTCCCAAACATAATAACGGTAAATTCTTATTTTTCTTAAAATAACCATTTTTAGAAAATCTTAGTTGTTTTTAAACATAGGAGCTTAATTCATAAATAATACTGTTTATTGATATATTATCCTAGAGCAAGCAAGACTTTGAAATAGCCAGACCTTATGCGTACGGTTGGACCATACGCGTATGGTCGGACCATATGGGTATTTTGAAAAAATTATTGTATGGTCCGGACCGTACGGTCTAAATACATTGGTCTGGAACTTAGGTTTTGCTGTTGCCCAATCCCTTTCTTTAATGAATAAAATAATTTTAAATTACAAAAAACAAGATTTAACCGGACATATACATGTAGCTTTAAAAATACAAAAATTATAGCATTATGGATATTATATGCATGGAAAAATTGTTCCAGTCCAAAAAAGTTTTATTCTTATATATACCCACATTTTCTTATTCCAATAAACAAATACTGTACGTTTTCCAGTACATTTATTCCAATAGACAGGATTTTATTCTGATGGATACCAAATATATTATTTTGCAAAAATATAAAAAAATACCCCAAAATTATTGGAACAGACAATTTCAGTTTAAATTTTTATTAATTTTGATTAGTATAACATATGAAGTGCAGTTTTAACATTTTATTGACTAGTTTTATCACATGGTTAAGAATACATGTGTATCATATGGAGTGTATAGGTTTCATAGGCACCTGTAAAAATATGTGTATGGAATTAGGACTGTGTCCTCGTTCAATATAAGGTGAAACCTCTCTAAAACGGACAATGACTAAACAATAAACCTATGTAAACCAAACAAAATATGACATTTTGTGTCAATAGAGCCTTCAAGTCTTCTTGTGTCTCAGAGAATTTAGGAGAAAATTAAATTTGGACATGTTTACACCCATTAATTGACATTTTAGGTAGATGGGTACTCCAAATTTTTTTCCATAGATTTTTTTAAAAAATTTCACAGGAAAATTAACTTATTATATTAGCATTGAAATAACAAAAATTAAAAGGGGTCACTGTTCTTGTTCTTAAAACAACTGATGTCAAAATAATCAGATATTTTAAATGAATATATAGGGAAAAACAGGTATTTTGTTGTTTTCTTTAACCCTAATCAATACATTTATTTCTATTTTACTAATATGTTAACCCTTCGAATATACCTTTAAAAAATATAAAGAAAAATGGGAGTCATAGATTTGTTTTCCGTAATTTGTAAAATGTGAATTTTCGTAGTCATATCTGTATAAAATGTTTTCTTTAGATTATCTCCCTTTTCAAATATTGTCTTCCACACAATTTCATTATCAGATTTGCATACCTCATTTACATAAAAAATACATGTAAAATCAAACCAATATAAGTCCTTTGTTTTTTGTATCACTAATATAATATTTAGTGATTCTTTACAAATAAAAATATTTGCATATTTAAAAAGCAGTTAATACCACAACAGCATAAATAACAAATTCAAAATGGTGGAAGACTACTGATCGACCTTAAGGATTGTGATGTTCAACTCTTAGTTTAAAACATATTTTTTGTATGAAATGCAACTTAAAGGTAAAATTTTGTAGCAAGTAAAATCACATTCAACTACAATTAGCAAAGCCCTCTAATATATACCCACTTCTTCATTTGATTCCAGAAATTAAAAAATCCGAAAGAAAAAAATTCAAATAAAATCAAATTTCAAAATAGTTTCTGAACAATGGCAAAATGTACTAAACATTCTGTGAAAGTTTCAGTGAATTCCACTAGGTGGTCTAGGAGGAGTTGTCACCACAAAGTGTGTACCCATGTGGCAGAGAGACAAACGAACAGATGGACTGACACCATGATCACTATATCGCCCTGCTTAATCTGATGATATAAAGGATTTACAGGCCCTATTACTATTTATTCCAATCTGTATAAATGGAACATTTTTTTGGACAAAGTCTTTAATCAAAGAGGAGTTCAGTATAAGCAGTTTCACTGTAATTCTATAGATCCATGTATTATATGAAAAAGAAAGGAAATGGGGTAAATTTCAAGGAGACAACATCCCATATCCAGGTTAAAACGACCCAAAACAAAGCATCTAGGGGTCAACGTATGGTCTTCAACACAGTGAGGAACCACACACCATATAGCAAACCCTAAATGGACCCAAAAGGGTAAAAAAAGTGGATAAATCAATGGAAACAAACCACATCCAATAACCCAAACATCAAGAAACTAAAATTTTACAAGAAGACACGGACAAGCCAATCACCAACATATTCCTGACTTGGGACAGGCGCAAAAATTGTGACGGGGTTAAACTCGTTTTCTTGGATCCAAACCCTCCCCTATGTGTGGTGAATGGCTAAAAAATAAATACACAAAAAGACTCACAGTAAAAATCAAACTAGAAAAAAGTCCAACTTATCAAAACGTGTACCCTTATAATGAAGTACATTGTTTATTCATCCAATAAAATGTCTATAATAGGTGAATATTTTTTTATTTCAGATTTCCTGTTTACGGTTTATATTTCTAATCAACCAAGACTTAATCAATGTGATAAGAACAGAAACACAAAAACAGACCAATACATGACATGATTTAAACAGGATAGTGGAGGAATAATTTTGACTCGAGAGAGTTTCTCTGAATTTGTTGTCAGAGATGGGCACCAAAGACCATATCCAAATTAAAACCAAGATCTGATAGGTTACATGGTTTAAACAGAGACTGATTAAGCAATTGTATTCAAAATACTGAAGGCTATTGACTCTTTTTAATAGTCTTGCAGTATAATGGTAAAAAACTGTCATTTTGAAGAGAAAAAAAAATAATGTTTGGCCTTTACTGTAACTTTACATTTATGTTTAGTATATGGCATTAAATGATGATTAACACATATGTTTGCATATTATTGGCATATATCAATATTTCCAAAGGTGGCTGAAGATGACCCCAATGAAATCTCTACTAGCAAAGCGTTCACATTTCATTTCTTCACAGTGTTTCCTATTTTCAAGTCTGTCATACATTTACTTACTGTTTGATAACTTGGTTTTTGTTTGCATTACCAAACATGTAATTTATACCTCTTCAAAAGTGTCGGAGCCCAAACATAGGAAATTTGTATTAGATAATAAAAAAATGCCTTTTCCCTGCTCTTACTGATAATTAATTTACCTACACAAGTTGCTTATCACAAAACTATGGCCAAGTGAATTCTTGGTTCAGAGGTTCATGTGGTTCTTTATTTAAAGCTCTCTAAATATTCCAACTTTGTAATGCACCCTAATCACTTCCACTCGCCAACCCCACCACACCATCACTAACAACAAAAACAAACCCAATACAAACCCAAACCCAATACAGCAAAAATCTTATCAGTGTCTGTATTTGAACACTGTGAACAAAAGACCCTCATAACTTCTTGGAGCATTAGAAATTAAACAGCCCATATTTTTTCTGCAAAAATGTCCTGATAACATGGTATTAAACTGTGTTTGTCTTATTTACTACGAATTGATTAATCAACAAATGATATTAATTAAACCATAACTTTAAAGCTTTTCTATTTTAAGACAATACATACAGTATATATACATTTAAATATATGTATAAGTATTTTTTTGTTGTATAATACTCTGTATTTATATTTAGCCTGTCCATGAAACTTCAAAAGAATCTGGCCCTGTCACCTTATATGATCGACTCCTTGTGGTAGGAAAGTTTGTACTCCATATTCCAAAATGATAGTCCCATATTTTCTGTAATACAGGAGGGAGTGGTTTGAAATTGCCAGCAATGGCTGAGATTTGTTTATCGAAATCCCATTGTGTATCGGGAATGGTCTTCCCTCTTTCTTGGTTGATTAACTTGAGCATTTCATTCCTTGTTGGAAGTTTTGCTGACCCATCTAACACAGCACGTACGAACATTGCTTGGTGGTCTGCTAATGGAAAAAATGCCACTGGTTTCTTTATTCCAATAAATAAAAAACTTGAATAGTCAGCAGGTATGATGTTCTGGTAGAGTTTTGTGACATGACTTTTTTGAATTTCAATTATTCCTTTTGGTAAGAATGGGTAGTGATATTTGAATCCAGTACAATAAATCACAGTGTCTACAAACAGCTCTTCACCATTCAGTAGGATAACAGATGTTGGTGTAAATCTCTGGAAACCTGATATCTTTTCCACCACGTTATTAGGGAGTTTGGTCTGTATGGGTGATTTCATGTGACACAGATACACCTGTAAGGCAAAATAAAAAAATACATTAGCTTCTCAGGCCCCTGCCTCATCTCTTTTCTGGGAACTAATTTTACTTTTTTATTCAAGTTTCAAATAAAAAAAATTGAAAATCACCTGCCTCATCACTTTTTGGGCATTTCAGTAATGTAAAAAGACGCCTCATCATGATTTTGAACCAATAAAAATAAAAAAACTTCTCCCTCCCTGCCTCATCATTTTTTCAGAAAAATGGCCTGAGAATCTAATCATTATTTTTGTATGGCCTAATGTTACATTACTGCATTATATAAAATAACATGTATATAATTTATCTGCACAAAGCAAGGTAACTTTTTCACAATACATTAAAAGATTTGCTACTTTAAGTTCACAGAACACATCATCCAAACATATAACATGGAGTTTACAATTGGAAGAATCCAGTTAAAAATATTAAAACATGATAAAAAAATAGAAAGTGAAGTAGTGTTTTACTGGAACTAAAATAAATATATTGGGCCACATCAAATTAATTAATAGATTCTAATCGCCAACCGCCCCATTTTTTCTAAGCTCATTTTTATGCCCACACCATTAGGCAACGGGGGCATTAAGTTTTATGCCCCGGCTGTTAGGCTACGGGGGCATTAAGTTTTATCTGTCCGTCCCTCTGCATGTACACATACGGACATCCAAGATTTTCGTCATGGATTTCTCAGCTTGTGTTTGCAGTAATGATTTGAAATTTGGTCTGGAGCTTTGGTATGATGAGTTGTACTGTGTCTCCCCTTTTCAAAACCGTCACTCATCTACTTCCTGTTTGACGATAACTTTGATTTTTTTCCCATTATAGCAATATATTGAAAAATTTTGTCAAGGATTTCTCAGCTTGTGTATGCAGTAATGATTTGATATTTGGTCTCGAGCTTTGGTATGATGAGTTGTACCTTGTCTCCCCTTTTCAAGGCCAACACTCGTTTACTTCCTGCTTGACGATAACTTTGATTTTTCCCCACTATAGCAATATATTGAAAACTTTTGTCAAGGATTGCTCAGCTTGTGTTTGCAGTAATGATTTAATATTTGGTCTGGGGCTTTTGTATGATGAGTTGTACTGTGTCTCCCCTTTTCAAGACCGTCACTCATCTACTTCCTGTTTGATGATAACTTTGACTTTTTTCCCATTATAGCAATATATTGAAAATTTTTGTCAAGGATTTCTCAGCTTGTGTATGCAGGAATGATTTGATATTTGGTCTCGAGCTTTGGTATGATGAGTTGTACCGTGTCTCCCCTTTTCAAGGCCATCACTCGTTTACTTCCTGTTTGACGATAACTTTGATTTTTCCCCATTATAGCAATATATTGAAAACTTTCGTCAAGGATTGCTCAGCTTGTTTTTGCAGGAATGATTTAATATATGGTCTGGGGCTTTTGTATGATGAGTTGTACTGTGTCCTCCCTTGTCAAGTCTGTCACTCATCTACTTCCTGTTTGAAGATAACTTTGATTTTTTCCCATTATAGCCATCTATTTAAATTTTTGGTCAAGGATTTCTCAGCTTGTGTATGTACCGGTAGTAATGATTTGATATTTTGTCTCAAGCTTTTGTATGATGAGTTGTACCATATCTCCATTTCTCAAATCCGGGGCTCATCTACTTCCTGTTTGCCGATATATATTGGGCGTGGGCATCTGTGTCCCATGGACACATTTTCTTAAATTTAATTTTAATTTTCCGAAATTTTCTTTAAATTCCTATCAATTTAGTGAAAATCATTAAAAAAAAATAAAATAAAATCCTCCCACCTACGCCAGATTTTTTGCTACAGGTGGATGAGAATCTACAAATTAACTTGATAGGGCCTTAGTGCCAGTTTTTAGAAGTAAAATTTTGATTCCTCATAGCTCTTAAACTATAAAAGCCTCCCAAAATCTATTATTGTATTTCAAAGGAAGACAAGGTAACAAATTGAAATCAAATCAAAATTGAGATCTTTAGTACACCTTGACACTGAAATTTGACCCATTTGTTCCTTACAGCTCAAAAATGTATAGAACATCCTAATAGATGGTCTAGATTTTGAAATTTTGAAATTGTAGCGGACTTTCAGATCTCTCTTCTCTCCAATATGATGAATTAGAAAATTTTGAACACTGACCCTTGCTTTTCATTTCAAAATACGATTGCATTCATGTTAAGTAGACTTGTGACAAAAGTTTTTGAAATTCTTGATATTCATTCATTACATTTGAAAGTTTTATTGACTTAATGCAAGGTGAAGGAAAAGTCTAGAGAAGTTTGATTTCCCACCAAAATTTCAGGCATTCGTATCTCAAAACCTGGCACAATGACCTATCAATATCTTTTTTGCTTAAAATGATATTGTCAAACTTGGCTGGCTTGAACACCCAAAGGACTGATGAAAAAAGTTTGAGATAGAGGAGTGTTTGAGCTATCGAGGTCAAACAATGTTTAGATTAAGGATGTTTGCTGGTCATGTTTATGTATTTCTGTCAGATTTTCAGACTTCTCTGGTTTTATCCATTTAAAAGCTTAATAACTTTTTGCCCGGTGACCCCCTAATTTTTTTCCATAATTTCATTTTATACATCTTTTGGAGCATTCTGACAAAATTTTATTCAATTGGTGTTATTCTGTCACATTCATTATTGGATAAACATTCCATCTTTTAAACCTATGAAAAATGCAGAGTAGTCCAGTTTCCTGCCAGTTTTTCAAACACTAGAATCTCAATAATTACATCGGTAACCAATTAATTTTTTTCACTTAAATTACTTCTTTTATAATTTTCTAACAAAATATCACATTTAATCGGAATTGTTGTTATTTCAAAGTCGACCAGCGAACATCCTTAAAGAACCTTAGAGAGCAAGCTCACTTACCCCACGCCCCGACATGTGGGATAATCCTGTATTATGTAAAAATTATCAAAAATCGAAATCCAAGTAGTTTGCACATCTCTTACTGATCCACAATCATCCTGCAAAATATCTTCAAAACTGTGGTAGGATTTATCCGGGCAAATGGTGTACCTATAAGCATTATCTCGCCTAAAAATGACTAAGTTCAACAATTGCATTTTTGGTGAAATATGTGCATAATCAGCCTGCAAAATGAAAAAAACTTCCCACCTCAAAAACTGTAGGAGGAGTTATCCGGACAAATGATGTACCCTATAAGCATTATCTCGCCTAAAAATGACAAAGTTCAACAATTGCATTTTTGGTGAAATATGTGCATAATCAACCTGCAAAATAAAAAAAAACTTCCCACCTCAAAAACTGTAGGAGGAGTTATCCGGACAAATGATGTACCCTATAAGCATTATCTTGCCTAAAAATGACAAAGTTCAACAATGCATATTTTTGTCAAAAATGAGCAAAAATCAAAATCCAAGTAGCATGCACATCTTTGATATTTTCACAATCAATCTGCAAAATAAAATTCTGATGCAATATATTTGTTACAGTGAATTTGATTGGATAACATCTGCAGTAAAACCCGCAATCTAAAAGACGTAACTAAGGATGGTCCGCCATTTTGGAAAAAGTGCAGCTCAGCAATTCATTTAAAAGAAAAACAAGCAATTTATTCATACCGCTTACCTTCTAAACTCTCTTTTATTGAATTTCGTTAGAAACTGAAGCGTGGAGTCCGGCTGTATAACACTGTATTGTATTTGAAGCTTTGCGGACATTAATCTTGATTTTACGGTCGCAAATATCCGTTTACCTAGCTCCGCTGGCGCGTCGCTAGGTAAACTCAATTTGCGACCGTAAAATCTACGATTTACGTCCGCAAAGCTTCAAATACAATACAGTAATCTCCTAAATTTCCTACCTTAGAAAACTGTAGGAGGCGTTATCTGGACAAATGATATACCCTATATGCAATATAATACATAAAAATGACAAAGTTCAACAATGTGTAGTTTTCTGAAAAATTATCATTTAATCAAAAATCAAAATCCAAGTAGCATGCACATCTTTGATATGTGCATAATCAACCTGCAAAATAAAAACTTCCTATCTTGAAAACTGTAGAAGTTATCCAGACAAATGGCGTACCCACTTGATGACAGACGGACTGACTGACGGACGGATGGACGGAAGGAAGGAAGGACGGACCAGTCAAAAACTATATACCCTCCACAACTTCGTTGCGTGGGGTATAATTACAACAAAGGGTTCGAGACATCCATAGTGTTTGAGTTATTGCAGTTCGAGCCACTGATCATGTCTGATGTTCAACTGTATGTTGAATGTTCTAATTAAAAGAAGTATTAATTTTAAAACCTTGATATTATAAACTTGAGGAGTGACCATCATTAATTCAACCATACCTCTGGAAAAAAGTGTTAAGATTGATCTGTTATGTGATTATAATTGATTTCATGTGACATAGATAATTTCTTTACCACTGCAACTAAATTCACAGTAACTTCGGTATTGTGTTATTTATATACAGTGTACCTGCACAAATGAGTAAATGGTTGAAAGAAGGGTATTTATTCTTAAAATAATTGCATTGGCACTTTGTGAAAAGCAAATTTGACAAACATATTTCCGGTTACTATTTTTTTTTTCATTTTGCATTGCTGAATGTTAAAGCTCCATTAGTACTCTTGTCCCCTTCTTTAACATGCTTTGGGGATTTCTTGAAAGATTCTGTTCCAATTAGACGAAACTTAGTCACCCCCCCCCCCCGATATTCTTCTACTTTAAAGAAGTTTTGCAGGTCTGCATCTCATCCAATTGGTTGCGAGCAGGGAACATAAAATTGGACCCTTCCGAAATTGCATTTGAAAATATTACTCTCACAATCCCCTTAATCAATAAGAACCATACTTGGCCTCAATAATTCAGAGAGGGTAGCTTTCAGAAAGAGGTATGCAACATATGGAAGTTTGTCACCAACAGGGATAAAAAAATTAAAATTGGGTCTTAGGGGAAACCGTTCAAAGATTTTCTCTCTTAAACTAAATTGTCTATTTAGAACAATATTTAGGATAAGATGCCCCCATAAAAACATAGGTCTTTGGTAGGTAGAAGCCCCCTCATAGATGGGCCTAGTAGTGAACATGTTTCAAGGATGGCTTCCAGTAGTGAACATGTATCAAGGATGGCTCCCAGTAGTGAACACATAACAAGGATGGGTCCCAGTAGTGAACATGTATCAAAGATGGCTCTCAGTAGTGAACATGTATCAAGGATGTCTCCCAGTAGTGAACAATTACAAGGATGACTCCAAGTAGTGAACATATATCAAAGATGGCTCCCAGTAGTGATCATATATCAAAGACGGCTCCAAGTAGTGAACATTTATCAAAAAAGGCTCCAAGTAGTGAATATGTATCAATGATTGCTCCCAGAAGTGAACATATAACAAAGATGGCTCCAAGAAGTGAACATATATCAAAGATGGCTCCTAGTAGTTAACATGTATCAAGGATGTCTCCCAGTAGTGAACATGTATAAAGGATGTCTCCCAGAAGGGAACATGTATAAAGGATGTCTCCCAGAAGTGAACACGTATCAAGAATGTCTCCCAGTAGTGAACATTTATCAAAGATGGCTCCTAGTAGTTAACATGTATCAATGATGTCTCCCAGTAGTGAACATGTATCAAGGATGTCTCCCAGTGGTGAACATGAATCAAGGATGTCTCCCAGTGGTAGTGAACTCGTATAGAGGATGTCTCCCAGTAGTGAACATGTATCAAGGATGTCTCCCAGTAGTGAACCTGTATTGAGGATGTCTCCCAGTAGTGAACATGTATCGAGGATGTCTCCCAGTGGTAGTGAACTCGTATAGAGGATTGCTCCCAGTAGTGAACATGTATCGAGGATGTCTTCCAGTAGTGAACATGTATCAAGGATGTCTCCCAGTGGTAGTGAACTCGTATAGAGGATTTCTCCCAGTAGTGAACATGTATCAAGGATGTCTCCCAGTAGTGAACATGTATCGAGGATGGCTCCCAGTAGTGAACATGTATCAAGTTTCATTTCAATTGGATGCAAATTTTGAGCTATCCTTACACACAATTTTTCAGAAATTTACGATCCATTTCTTTCACTGTGACCACTATCTTTGACATGACTTCGCCAAATCAATAGAGACCCACCGCTCCTGATACTCAACAATATATTCTAGTTTAATTTCAATTTGATGTAATTTATTCGAGTAATCGCCCAGAAACCAATGCTTGACACCCCAAGCACGCATCACCAAACCAATAGCCGATTTCAACTTCGTTGCAACTCGGCTTAAAACAATACTAGCAGAATAGCTAAGGAATAAATGTAAAATCAAGAACACTGAAAATGCATGACATTAGACTGCAACAAAACACGGGAATAAAATACCACTCAAATCTAAGGTACTTGATTGAGAGATCTAATCAATGGCTTTGGTACTACCATATTGATAGTAAGTAAGTAAGTTTTATTTAAAGTCGACTGATATGGCTAAACCCCATTGAAAAAAAGGGACTGGTGACATGTTCGTTAATTTCTGCTGAGAGCATCCATTCTTAATTGGATAACTGCTTCACTGTTAATCATTACCTTCTTAGCATATTTAGATAATTGGAAAGAGATGTCCATTCCAGAAAAACTGGCCCCAAGAAGAGCTACAGTTTGTCCTGCATACATGTCAGGATGTCTGTATCTAATACTATGTATCACCAACCCCTGGAATATTTTCTCTCCTTCTATATCTGGAAGGTTAGATGTCCAGCAACTCCTACAAATGTGAATAAATATAGATATTTCGATTTAAGTGTTGACTATTTTCCGTTGGTTTCTTTGGTCCCAAGGGTCAAATGTTTGTCCCTTTGACCACATTTTAGACACGGACCATTTGATATTCAAAAGGGGGAGGGTAGAAAACAAAGCCTGGTCCCAACTGTTGCTAAAAAATTATCATTAATTCTATGACACAAAATTTTCTGGGTTGAAAAAAAAATAATCTGGTCCTAATCATGTTCATACAAAAGTTTTGCACAACAAATTTCCTTAGCATTGTGTATATATGTGAAAAAATAATCCGGACGACAAAGTCCCGGCGCGGATGGTAATCCCAGCCCAACCCCCTCTTGAAAATCAAATGATCCATGTCTTATGATTTAAGAATGGCATGTGCTGGAAGAAACAAATGTAACAGATAGTTGTTACGATATAAACTTCCAATATTTCAGAGCTTGTATGGATGGGTTTTTTTATTTATGTTTGGATTTAACGGAGGGGTGAAGTGATATTGACATAAAGCCAATATTTTTTGCATTACATGATGCAGAAAAATATATAAGCATCAAGTTGGATCTTTAGACTCTATATATCCACATACTTAATTACATAAGCATTTGAAATAGTTGTGAATGCTGTAAGCTCTTACTTACTTGACACATATTGGAATTAAAAAAAAAGCATGGTAATATATCACAATGAATATAGAATATAGGAAATTTTGTTTTGATACAAAATTTATCAAGATAGTTTGAAGAAATCTAGTAGTGAATATGTCCGTAAAAAAGAAATTGTGTTCGGGAATTCGCTAAAGGATGAAAAGAACATTATATAAGGTTAAAACTTCCATTTCAATATGGTAAAATACAATGCTTATGACAAAGTTTCCAAACTTTATATTAAAAAAAACACTGACAAGTAAAAACAAAGCATTTCAATTCGAACATACATTGTATCAGTACAGTGATATTGAAATATCAGCAACTGTACATTGAGGAAATTTTTGAAGATACCGGTATTTATTATGATCTCTAATCTAAGGTGGGTAGAAAAAGGTCCGTATTGACCAAATCCTTACTCATTATCAGAATTAACCTTGACGTCCCACAGAAGGAGTGACAAGTCAGTTTATGACTTGACGTGTTCTAACAGGAAATGAATATAAGTCTAACCCGGTACATACAATGATAAAGTCAGTTTATGACTTGACGTGTTCTTACAGAAAATGAAAATAAGTCTTGCCTGGTACATACGATAAAAATTAAGTTTTTGACTTGACGTGTTCTAACAGAAAATGAAAATAAGTCTTGCCCGGTACATACAATAAAAAGTCAGTTTATGACTTGACGTGTTCTAACAGAAAATGAAAATAAGTCTTACCCGGTACATACAATAAAAAGTCAGTTTATAACAGAAAATGAAAATAAGTCTTACCCGGTACATACAATGATAAAGTCAGTTTATGACTTGTCGTGTTCTAATAGAAAATGAAAATCAGTCTAACCCGGTACATACAATAAAAAGTCAGTTTATGACTTGACGTGTACTAACAGAAACTGAAATAAGTCTTACCCGGTGCACACAATAATATAGTCAAACTCTTCTTCTATTATCTTTGATATTTTACGGCTATCACAGTAAGTTACTTTCCATTTTGTGTCTGGTTTAACTGGATCAAGTGCAACGACTTTTGTAACCTCAATATTAAACTGAAATGTATGATTACAATTCTTTAATTAATTAAGTAATCTTACAATCCACCAAAGGTTTAGAACGATCGTGCTTTTCAATACAAACGTTTTAGGATGTTACTGAACAAGTAAAGAGGTATGGAGTAAATTTACAAAAGACAAAATGCCTACAAATACATGGTACGAACAACGCTTTTGTTCTTGTTCTTCATCTTTAAGTACTGTAAACGTATTAATTTTTGCGGTGTACTTATTTTCGCTATTTTCGCAGTTGGCTCTGGAACGCGGAAAATAGTACCCATGAAAATAAGTTTTTGTGTAGAAAAAGCTTTTTTTTTTTTAAATAGAAAACCATGAAAATTGATACCTGCAAATATTTCGATCTTTTATAAACAGCGAAAATAAGCATCCACGAAAATTAACAAGACTTAGTTTACAATAACCAAAAATCCTTCAAAAATGAGCGAACAGTAAGTTCAAGACGGCCCTAGTACCAAGTTGAGAGCGGAATTCACTTCCTAAATGTCGAACAATGTTACATCCATTAATATGGGATCATCAACAGGAAAAGGTACTCTTCCTTTGCCGGACAAAGGGAGCAAAAGATATTGTCACAGCTTTTTTTACTTTACCTTTATGTATTCTATAAACTACAAATTTTGTCGGATATATAGACTGGTTGTATAAAACGATGAAGGATAATGTTTAATTGAACTGTAAAAAAACATGTTTTTATTTTAGGAACGAAAATGATTAAACAAACCTTTATCAATTTGTAAAAACATATTTTTGTTATCAACTTTGCCAGCATGAATGTAAATTATGCAAAAAGTAATTGACCTTGAATTTGAAAGATCTTTTGAAAATCTTTCATTTGAAACAGGACACCATTTGTCAATGAACCCTTAATTAGATTAAACCAAACGATTCAGGAATGACGCAACTAAAAATTTCGATAAAAATATCCATCATGACATGCCAATGGGATGCAACTGAAGTACAATTTCGCATTGATTTTTATTGGAAACACATTTTGAGTATTTTTGAGCAAAATGTACAGGAATGATGTATGGGAAGGGATTTTCAAGATTTCTAATTTTGGTCAAGTTCGTCAAAATATGAATGGCAGAGTAAAACATTATTTAACATTGAACCCTACGGAGATACGGAGATATAAAGTACAGTCGATCAGCTACTCTTTAACCACTTCTAGTAATGCATCTTTTGAGGCCAATGCTCTTTCCCAAAAACTCTCGACAGATTTGACTGATATTTCCCGGGCTTCTTCTCTACACAAAAGAATTAAGTTTAGGACAGACGTCATTTATATGTCCTTTGCTATTTCTCTTGATCAAATGCAACCAGACAAATCAAATAAAATCCATCTGAACCAATTTTTATTGATTTTTATTGGCTCATCAGTTTACTTCTGGTGTAGAGAAGCAGATCAGAAAATATAAACCAAGTCAGTCAAGGGTTTGTGGAAAGGACATGAACCTGAGACACTTCACAACGGAAGATGTTAGAAATGTAATTTATCGGCAATATGTACATTTTCTCTTTGATCTTACTGACTGATATTGTCAGTATCTCCGTACTGACCTGATACAAGAAAATATCAGACAATAACGCCATGAAATTGACATCATGACTCTTACGATGTTGCCGATAAAAACAATAATGGTAGTTTTGAAGGTCTCGACAGAAAATATCACTAGTATCACAGCTCGTCCTATCGGACTCGCTGCGATACGACCTTCAAAACTACCATTATTCTATATTTCACAGATTTTCATCTCCCGGTTTTCATGGGAGTTCACACTATGAGTGCCTTAGTTCTTAATGTCGTCTTTTTGTCCGTGCATTGTAAATGACTCACGCCCTTGTTTTGTCTTTGTTTTTCTCTGTTGCCATTTTTGCCATGTCTTTGGACTTCGATTTTTGTGGGCATCCCTCCTTTGTTCCTTCAGTATTCTACTACCGTTGTTCTGAACCAATCCGCCAGAAATATGACTGCCAGCACAGAAAACGATCAAAATTGTACAATATGGCCTTCTCGATTGTAACCGTATAAAAAAAAAACAAAAAACAGTACAGGATCCTTTACACCCATTTTATCTTTCAAAAACATGGCACATTTCAGTAAGCAAAAGACACAGTTCACCATGAATATATTTTAATCCTATTTTCTGAAGTTGGTAAACTGATTAATACTGATCAATAAACATAGAATTTACCAAAAATGAAATCTATTATTTTTGAATTCTAACCAAAGAAATGTTTGATCTAATCGAAAAACGGCTGACGGGTAGAGTGATCTTTTTAAATTTTCACGTAAATCTCATTTTTGAATCGTAAGAACTCCGTATTTTGATGTAAATTTTCATACAATGCAACATCAATTTTTTATAGCACATGGATACTGGATCGTCAACAAACATAAAATTAACTGGCAAAATGCTCTTACAATCACTTGTCATCCGTTGCCCGACAAAAGCACTAGTGTCCTAAGCCAGTGGACAATTAAAACATATAGACAAACACAGGGCGCTCATTAAGTCGATTGTAAGAAACTTGTCATTGTAAAATAGAGATGTTGGAACACAGGTGGTCAGAATACCATTAGGAAATTACAATCCAAAAATCTGAAATTATGATATTTATAGTATATCTGATGTGTACAAGTTGTGATTTAATACAAGTTATTACTTGCATAGAAATATTGTACAAGTTGTGCTGACATCAACACTTACTTTACATTATTAAAGACAAGAAAATCTCTGTGGCAGAATTGGAAAAAATGACATCTTTGCTAGAAAATTCAAGTTTTAGTCTTATGTATTTCATAATATTTTAAAACCATCACTAAGTAATTAAAGTACAGTAAGCTTGCAAACTTTAATGTGTCTATTTTACAAAAATATCTTTAGCAGCATTTGTTTTATGCTAAAATGCACTTATTTATATATTTATTATATAGTGAATCAGTTAATTTGTCGTAGTTCTGATCATGTTAAATATACTTTGAATTTGTTTGAAACGCAGAATTAATATGTCATAATTCTTGATGAAATGAAGGTACTCAAAAAACTTTTCATAACTTGTATATGTTGTAACTTGTACAAAATTACAACTTGTACACAAGTACACTGTGCAAGTAAATTGATTATATAAAGAATATTATTACGGACGTCGCACTGCAGGAGAGACAAACTCCAGTCTTGAATAAAGAAAGAAAGATAGAGTAAATATACATGAGACAAAGTCTGTTCGAGTACATAATAAGTAGAACCAAGCAATGTTTTCATCTTGAAGTCACCATGAGGCCTTCAACAATTAGTTTTGCTCATATCGAACCCGAAAACAGCAAACTGTCGTGATTTTGACATCAGTGACTTAGGAAACTCCAAACCAACTCCCAGTTCTTCGGAAATTAAAGAAAAAAAAACAGTAGCGAGTGAGCGAAATATCCGGTTTTTTTATTTTCTCGGTACGAATTAAATATCAAGCGAAGCCTAAACCTTTTAAGGCGAATGTGTTTTTGTTTTCAAAAATGTACAAATTTGATATTGACTTGATCTAAGTTTTAATTGAAATTCCGGAGCGAGTGATAAATTTAAACTTATTTTCTTCGATGAGAAGCGAGAAATCTTGATGAAAAAGAAAACAGTCGAAAATATTTTTTTGTCTCAACCTTCAAATTCAGTGGCGGATCGAGTCCGAAGAACATGGAATCAATTTGTATTGGGACTAACCTTTATAAACTTCAGAATATCACTTTTGTCCACAATAGTCCTGAGATATTGCAGCATATGGTGTTTTTCTGGAAAGGACGGATAATCATCCATTGGAAAACCTTCTATTTCAATCAGCTGTTTTGGTAAGTTTGTACTATTTAAAGAAAAAAAAAAACAATATATAGTATAATGAAATAGTTTGAGAAGTAATATGTTCTATGGATTCTAATAACTTCTGTCTTAGGGTTAGAAAATTAAATTTACCAATCAGCCACCCATAAGATCTTTCACAACCTCATTTTTTTTACTTAGTCCTGTGATGAGCATTTTAATGTCTTACGACCTCTCAAACAACCTCTCAAAAGCAATTGCTGTTGACCACCACAATGGAAAGGGGGGGGGGGCTTGGTGCGCCATAAAACCGGTTTAACCAATAATTTTTTCTGAAACGACCGTACCAAGTCAGGACCGGTCGACAATTTTCCGGTGTTTTCCACCTGCTTCACCTTTTCGTTTCTTGCACTTTGGCTCTTTACAATTTTGTTTGGAAATTTTGTTATTATCCTGTAAGGAAATTAAGGTTGTTGCTGTACTTTACGCCAGAGTCATAATTTCTCGTCCACGATTTGATCAGATTTTCAAATGTCTGGACATTGTTACAAACGGGAGAGCCAGCAAGTAATCTAATCTTTCTGACATGGACTTTCGCTGCACTGAGTTTTTCCCGTCATTTCCCACTAGATAAAGTCCACAATCACAGCATATATATTAAAGGCAACATCAAGTGAGCGGATGACAACGTTTCGACAAGAATTGAAACTAATTCAAGTTACTAAATATGACACAGAATTTAACATTGCTACAAGATTCGACTTATTCCATACTTCCATACTGATAAAAAAAATCCAGAAAAACTGGGACGTAATTTTCATATTTTACTGATATCGACGGGATATTCTACACATATCCGTTAAACTGACTTTGGAAGATTTTACACATATACTGGCCTTATACTGATACTGCCGATGTCTACTGAAATACATGACAGCTCTTAACCAACCTTTCGGGTAATTTTGAGTTTGATTTTTCTTCCATAGTGCAACAATGTTTCACCAGCAGAATAGGTTACTTTAGCTAGACGGCAGTTTAGCGGCGAAAACTCTTTGATCCATCTTTCTAAATTACGTTTATCTATTTTTGTCATGTATTTTTTTTTTTCAGGAGAGTGGTCATAGAGTTAGTAGTCGACCTGTATTGGATTTTATTCATATGTTTATTATACTATAGGGATAGGGGATAGAGAAAGAGGAGGTTCTGGTTTCAATTTCCCGGTTTAATCCTAACACTGGCATTTGGTAGTGCTGGTACCAAGTCCGTCTATCCCAAGTTCCTATCATTGTTAATGTTTGTCTCTTGTCTTCTTAAGTGTTTTTCTGGTGCAGTTCGTTTGTGAATTATGGAATGTGATTGTAGTTTTCGGCCATTGTATCCCCTGCTTGTTATTAGATTTTTACTTTTTAGTAATAGAGGGTACATAGTTGCGCGGAGGCATGTCATCCTCTCGTTTTCCAAAATATCGTTAAAGTACAGGCTTGTAGAATACAACATGGGTGTGTTCATTGAAAACCATTTTACATGGTATGATATAGAAAAGAAGTTCCGGATGTCAAAATCAACGATAGAATCTACCAAATCTATTTAGAAGTATTTCAATTGAAGTTTCATAGATAAGAAGGCTTGATATCAGCAGTCAACGGAAATACTGTCAGTAACTGCAAGCATTTGTCCGGACAGTACCTGTCTATATTGTCTTCATGTTTTATATACTTCATTGTAAGGGTACTCGTCTTGATTAGTTGGACTTTTTTCTAGTTTGATTTTTACTGCGAGTCTTTTTGTGTATTTATTTTTTAGCCATATGGATCCAAGAAGACGAGTTTAACCCCACCGCAATGTTTGCGCCTGTCCCAAGTCAGGAATATGTTGGTCATTGGCTTGTCTTTGCCTTCTTATAAAATTTTAGTTTCTTGACATTTGGGTTATTTGATGTGGTTTGTTTCAATTGATTTATTCACTTTTTTACCTTTTTGGGGCCATTCAGGGCTTGCTATATGGTGTGAGGTTCCTCACTGTGTTGAAGACCGTACGGTGACCCCTAGATGCTTTGTTTTGGGTCGTTTTAACCTGGATATGGGATGTTGTCCCCTTGATATTAACCCATTTCCTTTCTTTTTCATACCTATAGATGCAATCTTAGTCCTGAGAAAATTTATATAAATATGTTATACTATAAGACTTGAACTCCATATCCTTTCATTCACCATTGAATATCAGTATGCTGCGTTTTTCTATACTTCATCTTGTCTCCTGTATTATTATCAATGATAGTTTTCTAAGTCAAGTAACTCATGTCTTCTACTCACAACTTTTTCGCAAGGTTCGCCGACGGAAAAAAGTTAATATACATAATTCTTCGTGATTGTCCTATAATGAAGTATGTTATCATGGCATATACTTATTGCTCATTGTTGAAGGCCTCATGGTGAGTTGGATTAAAGCGTTGTTCTATTTGCTACATCTTGCCACGTATTTTTAGAGATTTTGTCCCATGTAAATTTACTCCTTATCTCTTTATTATACCCACGCTTGATCGTGGCGGTATATAGTGGGCATGTAGTCCTTCTGTCCGTCCAGGCGTCCGTCTACCATAGGGTACTTGCATTGTGGTGATAAATCCTATCCCGCTTGGTGAAAATCATTGAAATTTTCCCAGTATGTACTTCATTGTGCACCATCTATTTAAAATTTTGAATTGTTCTCTTTTTTAAATTTTGTTATTTCTGAGCGGGGTGTATATTAAAGAGTTTTGCTCATAGTTTCTCTAGTTTGTTTATATATGTAAAAAACTTGCCGTAGATTGGTGTAGACTGCAGTTTGTATTGGTCGTCCAAAATCGTCACATCCGGTTTGATCCGTATACAACCATTGTCCGCCGAGGTCATAGTTTCGTTCAAAACAAGTCAAATGGAACTGTTTACTTCCGGATAACCGACGTAAGGCACAAATACCCGTCAGACCAGCCCCAATAACAAGGACACGTTTTACTTCCATGGTTGTCCTGCAATCTGACAAACAAATGACAAAGAATTAGAGGATATGAAGTAAATGTACATGAAACAAAATCTCCACAAATACACGGTAAAACCAAGAAAATTCAGCAAAGTTATTTTTTTTGTTAATCTCCATCTTGAGATCACCTCTAGGCCTTAAGCTCTGAATTTTTTTCAAACATTATTGTAAGTTTGGGGTGAATTTTTTGCTAGATAACGGACAAGGCTAAAATACGTCTAAATTTCTCCACTTTATGAGGGATTGTCAACAAACAAAATACTGGCAAACAGCAATCGGTCGTTGATTTTTAGAATATGTTAATTTAGTTATTTATCAAGCATGACTTTGTCTGCAAATGGACCAAAATCAAGAATTTCCGGCATTTGATTTGTATACATGATTTAGTGCCTTATTTAAGTGAATGTTGGCCTTGTTGCAGTGAAGGAATTGTTCATTTGAAAAAAGGCATTTAATCTTGTCGCATCTATACAAAAAATACAAGTTGTTTTTTTCTCCTGTAAGTTACATGGTCCTTGTATTATTGACCCAAAAAAATGCCATCAAATGCAATTATATATGGTTTTATATGGTAAGTTTGGAATTTTGCTGCAAAGAAAATCTTGTGGCTTTACTGAAGGGGCTGGGTCGGAAAGGTATGATCCAGGAATTCCGAGTTAATACCTTTCAAATCCAGAATTCCAGAGAAAATATTTTTTTCAATACCGAATCTTGAAAAATGACTATGCTAATCCCAGATCCCGTTAAGGATTAATCCCGAATCCCGCTACAAAATGCCTAATATCGGCATCCCGAAAAAGGCCCCCTTTTTTAATCGGTTGTGAAGGTATGACAAATTTTTGACTTGTGTTCAATTAAGAAAAAAAAGTCGAAATGTTTGAATTGAAGGGAATTCGATCGACAATCAGTTGATTTTTATAGAAAAATTGCATATATATATATATATATATTTTTTACAGAAAAATGTTACAAAAGATCAAGTTTCATCAGTCCTCACTGAATCGTTTTTCGTCACCAACACATGCGAATTTCTACCGAACCGAAATTTTACCAAGTATTTATTTTGTTAAGTACATGTAAACTAAACTTAAACATTTTACAAGTACGATAAGTTGAAATTTGAAAAAAAAGAAATTATGAATGGAATTTAAAATAAACAAAATGAATAAGATGTTTTCCTTCATTATTCAGCAAAATATTCCGTAAAACATCTGTTTACAATGTGACTGTAATTTCATATCATAACACTTTATTTATTTTTCACTATTTCACAATGTAGTAAATTTGTCTTGCATGGAGAAAATAATAATAATGATTTAAGAAAAAGAATTTTGAAAGTGTGAATTTCAAGGTGAGGTGTGTATATATATATGTAATGTCGGTAATAATTGATACAGTATGAATGCTATTTTACAGGCAAATATGTTGTAAAATATAAAATGACACACACGCAACTGCCTTATCACGTATCTTTTAAAAGATGACCGAATTTAATAGAGTGAATGGTAGCTTTGGTATCATAAATTTTATAAGAGTGTTGAAAAGCTTATTAAAATAGTATTTGTGAAACTGGTAGTGCAATATCTATATGTCATGAAAAGTTGGAGGTATCATACGATCCAACCTCTATAATTCCTCCATCCCATGCAACAACCTCGATTTACTAGTACCCTCATTTCTACCCGCTTTGTTCCGCCTCTGAGCTAAGTATCTTTCACATTCTTATTTTCTTGCACTGAAGAAACATATAATTTGTAAAAGTTGTCATCTGTTGTGACTAATTCCACACCAACTTATTAATGAATCTTTCAGCTGATGGACTGTTAGTACCGACGAATTTCACCTGCCCGGTAGTCCATTTCCCCATAGATTTTTTCCACATATTTTACCAAATTGTACTAAATTCATGAATCAAAGATATCGTTCAAAAAGCCTTTGCCGGCTGATTAAAAAGTACGTTTAAAGGAAAAGTATGCTACGATGAAAAACAAGTGTGGTGTATGCTTGACTTTCATATCGATAATATATTCATCACATTTGGAGTTATTATTCAGCAACTGCAAATTGGTTTAGGGACCGACCATTTAACCTGAAAGGGGAGGGGGTGGTGTTATGTTTTTTTCTGGACAGAAAATTTTTTTCACGTGTATCAACAAAATATTTTTTTCAAAATTAACATTATTTTTTTTGGACAGAAAGCCTCCTTCAGAAATTTTTTTTTCATCATTTTTGGCAGCCAAAATATTTTTTTCACATAAAACCAACTCAAAAGTATATTTTTAGGGAAAAAAAACATAACCCCCCTTCAAGTTAAATGGTCGGTCCCTTACCAATTTTGCTTCTCTACTCGCCTTCTTTTTTTATATTCCTATATTTCAGCAGGGACTCGTTTAAGATCATAAAATAAAAGACGATATATCTTCCAATTAATGACGAATCTTTTGCGAAATGGATCCCACCAATATATCACCGCGAACTAGAGATAAGGGAATAGACAGAAAACACTAGATATACTTTTTTTTCGGACTAACATCTTGCCCTTGATGAAGATAAAAATAATCAATTACCCTAACATGGACAGTAATATTCCAACTTCTCCTGCTTACGGAGTACACAATGAAAAGATATGGCGTAAATGCACATGAGACAAAGGCACAACTAATACATGGTTTATCAAAGCAAGGAACAACACTAGTATCGTTGCCCTTCATTTTGAAGTCCCTATGAGACCTTCAATAATGAGCTTTGTTCATACATAAAGTCAAGATGGTATCTATAGCACCGGTTTTAGCGGAATTCATTACTAAATGTTGAGCAACGCTATGTATCTTTTCTGGTCGCGAATGCGGGATCGTCAACAAACATTAAATTCGGAAAGTGCTCTTATAATTACTCTCAGTCATTGCCCAACAACAGCACTAGAGTCTCAAGCCAGTGGAATGTATTGTTAACAGTTGATTCGTTATGCAACAGCTAGCATAAATCATACATACCTTCTCATTACATATAGTTATCTCCGTGACCGCCTTATTAATCGATGCTTAAAAATACTACGTCTCATACCATCATTAAAAAAGTTCTTTCATAGATATCAGTCCCCTGTGGACAAATTTGAAGTTTTGGTCCATCAGAAATGAAAAATCGGGTGAATAACCAAATTATCAAGCAGAATTGTCAAAAACTAAAACCAATTGGTAAAAAGACAAAAAAGTGAGTAGAAACCCACCAGAAAATGTGTAAACCGCACTTGACTTTGTCCAAGCATTTCAAAAGAAATGGTGGTTTAAACCGAGTTTATGGCACGTCAAACCTCCCCTTCAATACGGAACTTTCGAGATAGGAACTATCGTGTACTTGAAGGCGGAAACGATCATGCGGATACCAGTAAGAAGGAAAACTAGATTTGTAAACCTATTGCAATAAATATATACCACATAAAAAAACTATTTATGCAATTGAAGTGCATTTATATAATTTTTCCTAATGGACAACTAAATTTTAATTGACAAAAAAAATAAAAAAATAAAAAAAATAAAAAAAAATAACCTGAAGCGCTCTGATCGATTAAATATAAATCAACCTTAGCTCAACAGTGTTGATTAATTATAGTAGAGCGGCGGATATGTAAAAAGTCGCTTATCTAACGAGTTTAAATTACCCAAAAGCCCCGTGGAATTTTATTGCTTAATATCATTTATCAACATCTCAACTCTCAGAAAATGCCTGTCGTCGCGTTAAATTGTGGTCCTTATGACGTAAAAAATGGCGACTTTTGACGTTACCCTGCTCTTCAATACACACACGGGAGGGCTTTGAACGAAATTTTATTGAATTCACCAGTTATTCTTGAAACTCAATACAAAAGAAGCAAAAATCAGGCAATAGTGTACTTAATTATGCATCAATACACCCTTATAAGTTCAAACATAGCCTATTACGACCGTTTACAAACTTGGTAAAATTAAGCATTAAAATTGATATTTTTAGAACCTACCTTTTAATCTTTTACAGTATTTGTTAATTATGTCTCATAACTGATTTGACAATTGTTTCACGTAACTATTGGCGTATTTGTTTCAAGAATACATCATTTCTCCACGTTAAATTTTTTATCAAAAGTTGTGTTTTGCAAATATTTTCTTCCCGTATTTGAACAGTGTTGTACCGATTTGGTCATTATTTTATAATTAACCCTTTACCAGGCNCCACATGTGGTCACATTGTCATATTTTGTCATTAGAAAAATCGATACGGCACTGATATATAGACGTCTAATCAGGCGAGATAACTCGTATTGTCAAATTTTGTTGTACATTGCTGGGGATGAATGATATTTCAACGATATTTCTATGTGTTTGGTGTATGATTGACATGAGTACCATTTTAAAAATACGTGACAGATCTTTATAATGTATTTATTTGCTCACCTATATAAAAAAGGTGTAATTAACTAAAGGGTGTGTTTGATTATTGGGTGTGTTCGTATAGACTAGATATGAAAATACGGAAATGTACTTGTTGCGTCAAATAGGAGTCAAGCTCTGTTAAGCTTAGCAAAAACTTGAAACGGCAAATCTTTCTAAAGATGAAAACAGCCTCACTTCACAAAATATATGTCATCAATTAAATTGATTACCCCAGAAAACAGAAAATTCGTGAAATCATAAAACATCCAAAGGCTTATATTTCATTGTAAATTGCTAAATATTGCGCTAAAAGTTTTTTGGTGGGAAATTGTTAACAGAAGAAAATCCAACAAGATATGCCATTGCGTCCTGTTGTGCTTTTGTGTGCATTTTCAAAGTTTAGAACCTATGTAAATTCTGTGTGTTTGCTTTTATCGTCGTTTCTGTTTTAAAAATGTACTTTCTTATTACAAAGCTTGTCAAGTTAAGAACGTTCTAGTTTTGTTTACGATATTGACATCATTGGCGGATCCAAGTGAAGGTTCCGGAGGTTGGTATCCCCCCTCCCCTGTTTGCCCAATCATGTATTTTTAATGAATATCTTGATGTTTTACTAAGAAATACCCAAAATGTTTCGAGCCTCGTGCCGCTCGGTGAAATGTCATTTCACTTCGAATTTGAACCCCTCTTTTCAAAATGTCTGGATCCTGCCTGGTCAGACATTTACATGTAGTTGATGGGCTTTTGTCTATGGCCGATTTTTCTTTAATTAAAGTAATACATGGCATCTTTTTTATTCTTAAATGGAAACTGTCATTGCTTGGCATAAAGCACTACTTGATCTCACACAATTTATGTCCTTTAACTTCGTGTTCTTGATTTTATCCAATGGGCCAATGTGTTTTCGGTTTTTCTCTTTACGAATTACCTTGTGTGTTTTACACAAAAAGATGTCCTGTTCATGTGAATAACAAGCAGTTCTCAAGTTAACAAGTAGGAACCAAGCAGATTTCGTTTCTAGGAAACCTAGCTTTTTTAACTTAAATACGAAGATCGCGTAGAGGTTTAACAGTACGCAATAAAGTAACATACTTTAAAAGGTAAAAATAGAAGATAA